>JAMPIV010008584.1:0-156079 GCA_024509875.1 Oreohelix idahoensis | reverse complement strand
ATTCTACTTGTACGAATAATATTAATACATATAATTCCAGGCCATAAACACATAACAAATTAAACATCTTTACCACACCCCTCGGGAAAAAAAAAAATGTACCATTTTTTTTTGAAATACATCTAGGAGCAACATACAATAGGCTCACAACGCAGCAATAACAATGCGCAGATGATAAGCATAAGTTTTATGACCTTAGAGAAAGTACTTCTCTAAGTATAAATATTTCCAGAGAGGTGTCACCAACGCATACTACAATATTAGCAATGACACAATTTCCACATTAGTTTATACATAAATTCCATCTAAGATATCTTAACATCATGATCATCAAAGACGAAAAACATTGAAAGATCAGCGGTGAATACATATCAATGAACCGCTAAGTAGTGTTACAATCAATATATGATATATTACATATGTGTACACATTTCAACATAGAAACAACTGTATCAAAGTTGTATAACAGTTATGAATCATGTGGGCATCTAGACAAAATATCTGCCATCACATTTTCTGACCCACGGATAGCTCGCACCGCAAAATGAAATGGCTGTAGAGCAATCGCGTATCGCGTTGATCTCGCGCTCTTCAGATTTTTACTCTGAATAGCCGTAAGAGCTTTCTGGTCAGTTTCCACAATGAAATGCGCGCCCAGAAGAAAAACTTTGCAGTTTAAGGATTGACCAAACCATAGCCAATAATTCACGGTCTAGGACCGAGTAATTCTTCTCTGCGGCATTTAATTTCCGAGAAATATACATCACAGGATGCAGAGTTCCAGAGTACTCTTGCATTAGTGCAGCTCCAATCCCGGTGGATGAAGCGTCACTACGAAGAATAAATGTCTTATCCTTAGAAGGTAATACTAGGATAGGTGAAGTAGAAAACATAGTTTTAACCTTATCCAAAGAGGATTGACATTCTTGAGTCCAATGGACTACATTAGGAGACCCTTTCTTTAGCAAGGAAGAAAGAGGTGACATAATGGAGGACAGATTCGGGATGAATCGTCCATAAAATTGTATTAGACCTAAGAGACTTCGTACTTGCTTTTTAGTCTTAGGAATAGAAATGTTAAGTATCTTACTTGTATTATGGTCTTCTGTTTTTTAGGAACCCATGACCAACACGGTGTCCTAAAAAAGATATTTCGCTAAAACCAATACATGCTTTCGATGGTTTCGCTGTCAGGTTATGCTCGCGTAAGATAGACAATAGTTCATTTATACCATTATAGTGATCGTTCCAAGTATCACTGAAAAGACAGATGTCATCAAGATACGCAATGACATCTGAGCGATGAGATAGGATTCGACGCATCATGCGTACAAATGTAGCAGGGGCGTTCATAAGACCGAAAGGCATGAAATTCCATTGGAATAGACCCCTAGGCGTCGAAAAAGCAGTAAACGGTTTGGCGTGTTCGGATAGTGGAACTTGCCAATATCCCTTAGACAAATCGAGTTTAGAAAAGAAGTGAGAATTCGATAGTCTCGTAAGTAGCTCTTCTAGTAAAGGCATAGGTTCAGCATCGAATTTAGTCACTTGATTCAATTTGCGATAATCCACGCAAAGACGTATGTTATTGTCTTTTTTTCCGTACTATAACCATCGGCGAAGAATATGCTGATGTGGATGGTTCAATAATTTTTAACTCTATCATCTCATCTAACTCTTTCTCTACCTGTGCTTGAAAATGTATCGGGATAGGATACGGTCTGACTCTTATAGGACTATGGTCAGTAAGAATAATGTCATGTTGAATGACATCCGTTTGACCAGGAATGTCAGTAAGGACATCCTGAAATTGTTCTAACATAGTAGAAACTTGTTTCTGCTCTCCTGGAGATAATTCTGGAGAAATTGCAACATCTTTCCATGATTCATTAGAGTGAAGAGGAATCAGTGGAAAAGGTAAATTTACATCCGAGAAACTCGTTTCCTCATCCTGTATTACTGACAGAGATGAGTACTGTCCATGTTGGACTGGAAAATCGTCCGTTGCCTGGAAAACAGGTTGTAAATAATCAGGACGTTCATGGAATTCCGTGAGCATGTTGATGTGGAAGGTTTTACGCTTCCCGTCAATATCGACGATATAGTCAACATCGGAAACTTTTGATATTATATCGTACGGACCTTTCCAAGAAATGAGAAGTCTATTTTCCCTACAAGGTAGCAAGACAAATGCTTTGTCACCTGGACAAAGTTGTCGCAAACATCTCTTTTTATTGGCAAATTCCCTTGCCTTCTGTTTCGCAAATTCAGATGAAGCAGTTGCCAATTTGCATGCTTCAATAATCTTGTGTCTAAGTGCGATGACATATTCATAAGAGGATTTTGTGTCATCGACAATATTATCAGCAGTTATAAGATCATGAAGTAAGGACATAGGACCTCGCGGTTTCGCGCCAAAGACAAGTTCAAAGGGAGAAAATCCTGTATGTTCGTTGGCGACCTCTCTATATGCAAAGAGAGCCGCGGGTAAAACCCTATCCCAATCCTGAGGATGATCTTCTGTTATCTTACCTAGTAGGTTTTTTCAGAGTTCTATTCAAACGTTCCACCATCCCATTGGACATAGGATGATAAATACTACTCAGCGATCTCTCTATCTTCAGAGTCGACATTACTTGAGACATGGTATCCGATATGAGTTGGGTACCATGGTCGGATAATATTTCTGCTGGAAATCCCAGACGAGAAAATATATTAACCAAAGAGCATCTGCGACATCAGCAGTAGTTATGCTCTTTAGAGGAACAGCCTCCGGCCAACGTGTGCACATATCAACACACGTCAGAATAAATTGGTGTCCTCTAGCAGACTTTATCTTAAATGGACCAATGATGTCTATCGCCATTTTTTGAAATGGCCGAATGGGAATGTCTGCAGCCTGAATAGGTGCATCATGGCGTGGACCTCTGGATTTAATCTCTTGACATACTTTACAAGATCGACAATAGATTCGTATGTCCTTATTCACAGCAGGCCAAAAGAAAGATTGAAGAACTCTAGCTTTAGTACGGGAAAAACCCATATGTCCAGCACACTGCGAATCATGAGCGTGCTGTAAGATTTTAACTCTCATATTTTTAGGCACAAGGATTTGAGAATGAATGGACTTAGCGGAGTCTTGTACCATACGTACAAGTACGCCATTCTTCATCGTAATCCAAGATTTACGATTTGTATCCTTATTCGGATCACCTTTTGTTGCCAGAGTAAAGAATTTCTTTAGAGTAGGATCATCTTCCTGCTGTTTGATAAAGGAATCGTGGGAAATCTCCAAGGGATCATCTTGGATCTGCGCATCATTATCTTCAGAATGTGAAGATTGTGGCATATTAAGAGCTTGAGCCCTAGTGATTACTGCATTAGCAGATTGCATATTAACATTTTCCCAATTAGAAATTTGCTGTGGAGTGCATTCTTTCACTCCATGAATGCGACCGATGATAAGATCAGCGATCGGATTCGGCAAGAGACATGCTTGCACCTCTCCTGTAAAGAAAGGCGTAGCAATATTGATAATGGCAGTGGAGTACTTCTCCAATGTGCCACCAAATGTTACACATTTGACTATATTGCCTGTAGCTCGAGAAGGATTTACGAGTGATTGCCTCACTCCAATGGTAGTGCACCCCGAGTCGAAAAGAATTGATACCGGAGTACCATCTATTAGGCCCCTATTAAAGACAAGAGCACCCCTTCCATTATGCGCAATTGACGCATGAAGAGCGGGAAGTGGGTGACCGCAGCTTAAAGTAGACACTGTGGTTGGATCGAATAATGTTTTGCATTGCGAACACTCAGATGCTCTAGCAAAAATCGAAAGCGGAATTTGCTACACTATTGGAGTCTTTTTTATCATTATTCTGATTATCGGTGTCGTGAAACTCCTGTTGTGCAGAGTTAGCCTGGTAATAAGATTTACCATGTCTTTTGTGTTGTGATCTACCTCGGTTATAATTGTCTCTATAATTATTATTGCCTCTGTTATAACCCCTATTTGGGTTTGAATCATAATATTCATGATCATAATCATCATGCTCATTATATTGAGTATCCCTGTAATATTGTTTCTTTTGTCTCCATGAAGCACTTGGGTAGTTCCTATAGCTACTCCCTTTCCGAGAATTTCTAACATTATGGGAACCCCTCGCGTGTCGAGGACTATCAGACCGATTCCAGTTCTTCGAAGAAGAACTCTGATTTGAGCGGTTATCTTGGTTTTGATACTTATCCCAATTAACCTTTTTATCAAATTTATTTTTAGCTCCTTGGAATTTGTGTGAGTAATTCTGATTATATTCTGTTGCCGAAGCAACTGGCATACTCTCTTTAATGTTAGAGTTACCAAGAATCATGTCAGGGTGTGCCGTGGCATACTGGTCACAATATTCTTCCATTTGCTTTATTGTACCAGGTTTACGCTCATGTAAGAACTCTAGGAATGATTTACAGAAGACATGACCTTGTCTCTTAGCAATAAATCCGTAAGACCATCAAATGTTTTCTCTGTTTTGGATAATTCAATCCATCGTGAAAGTGTAATTCGTGCTTTTGAGATGAAATCTGAGAATTCTACACCTACCTCAGGTCTCATTGTTTTAAACAAAAGACGGTAACCTTCCTCAGACAGCTGATATCTCTTTATCAAAGCTGCCCTAACAGCATCATAATTATCTTTGTCGGCCTCTTCAACAAAATATAACTTACTCAGAGACTCCCCTTTTAGATTTTCAGACAACTGATTCACATACTGTGATTTGTCAACATTATGAGATCGACAAGCCCGTTCAAATCTAGAAAGCCAAAATGTTATGTCATCACTGGTAGGGTTAAACGCTGGTACCTTGACCTTGTATACAAAGGGTTTACCATTACCACCAGATGCCTGATTAACATTACTCATACATGTCAATTTTAATTTCTCTAATTCAAACTCATGTTCTCTTATTGCTTTTCTCTCTTCAGCTTCTCTATCTAATTTTTTTTGTTCTGCAGCAGCAGCAGCTTCTAATTTTTTCTGTTCTGCAGCAGCAGCAACTTCTAATTTTTTCTGTTCTGCAGCAGCAGCAACTTCTAGTTTTTTCTGTTCTGCAGCAGCTTCTAATTTCTTCTGTTCTGCCTCAAATCTCCTTTCCTCCACTTGCATCTGCAATTTCTTAAGTTCAGCAGCAGTATCAGCTTCTTTTTCTAATCTTTTTTCTTCAGCTAAGGCTTTCCTTTCTTCTGGGTTTTACCGCAGATATATCGATGATGGCATAGGTCTCACAGATATGTCTGAGACTGATTTACACCGCTTCATCGACTTTGTGAACCACTTTCACCCCACCATTAAGTTCACCTCCCTCGTCTCCACAGTTTCTGTCAACTTCCTTGACATTACTATTTCTATCACGCCCTCCGGCCTTAATACCTCAGTATACTACAAGCCGACAGATGCCCACAGCTACCTCCTGTATACCTCTTCTCATCCTCGGGCCTGTCGTGACTCCCTTCCTTTTTCACAACTTCTCCGCCTCCGCCGTTTATGCCAAGACGACGATGACTTCCACTTACGAGCAAATGAAATGTTGGATTTCTTCCGTAACAGACTTTATCCAGAACATGTTCTCACCTCTGCTCTCCAACGTGTGCTCCCCATCTGTCGTCAGGAGGCCCTCATACCTCACCATAAATCCACTTCGGATAGAGTCAAATTAATCTTGACCCATCACCCTCATAGTACTACTGTCAAACAGATCCTTTTCCGCCACCTCCCTATCCTCCAAGCAGAGCCTGTGACCCAAGAAGTATTCAGTGAAGCACCTTTGGTGGCATATAGACGTGACAAGAACTTGAAGGATCTTCTTGTTCACAGCCGTCTCCCAAAGGAGAATGCCACTCACTTTGGCACACTACCCTGTGGTCGGACAAGATGCAACACGTGCAAGTATGTCACCTCAACCCAGAAGGTGTCCTTTCCTAAGGCTACGTACACCATCACTAGTAGCTTCACGTGTGAATCGCGCAATGTCATTTATAACGATCATATGTAAACGTTGCTGCAAAACTTATATTGGCCAAACAGGCAAACGACTTGGGGACAGATTCAGCCAGCACTTAAATGACATCGCTCAGCAAAAGTCCACACCAGTTGCCATACACTTCAATGGTCCTGACCACCATGGTCCCATCGACATCCAGGTCACAGCGATCCGATCCTGCTCCTCTGACACTGCCAGCCGAGAACAGCTTGAGAACCGTCTTATACACCGCATGGGGTGTCTAAAACCAGCCGGTCTCAACACTTTTCACACCTTTGTCTGAGATCACCCTTTCCTCTCTTGCTCTATTTGACTCTTTCCACTCTTATCCTATTCTTCTATTTGTATGCCATATACATTTTTTAATTTCATATTTATTTATCTCCCACTCATTCTGTCCTCTTCTATTTCCAGTCCCCACTTTTATCCCGTTGGGTAGTTTATTGTCCGGTTTCGTTTTTTAGTTTTTCAGTATGTATTGTGTACACCCGGCGGCGGAAGTCGCTTTCTGTTCAGCCACGCGCTCTTCAACAAGACAGCGAATTTCGGTTCTTGCCTTCAGGGAAGTACCCAGTTTTTATTTTATTATTTTATTAAGTTTTTTATGTGTCATATCTAGACTTCACTTTCTTTCCTTTCCTGACGAAGGCCTTGTGGCCGTAACGTAGACTATTTTCTTTGTCTTTTGTCCTCGTAAGACGAATCACCTTTTTTCGATTTTTTTTCAAACCCACCCTTTCTTCTGCAGCAGCTTTTTTTTCTTCTATTTGAAGTTTTCTCTCCTCAGCCGCAGCTTTTTTTCCCTCAGCAGCAGCTTTTTTTTCTTCTACAGCTAATGCTTTGTCATATTGAGCAACAGCCCATTGTTCTAAGTCTTTTCCAGTCTTATCAAGAGATTTTCCTTGTGTAATGAAATAATCTAATGTAGACATATTGTCTTCTTAAATCAGAAACCTGAAAAAGTAAATAAATTACCCTCTTTCAAGTTAATGGGAGACAAGTCTATACCATAGACTTAGTCTTAGTCCAAACTTGTATGGTTTATAATAACCAATGATAACTTGAGTACCTGTGGACAACAATAACTGTATCTCAAATACTGTGGGGGACAAGCCTTACAAAGGTCTTGTATACTTCAATGTAATCAAAGATCACTTGAGTACCTGTGGAAAAAATATTTCCCTATACCAATCACTTTGGGAGACAAGCCTTACAAAGGTCTTGTATACCTCAATGTAATCAAAGATCACTTGAGTACCTGTGGAAAAAATATTTCCCTTTACCAATCACTTTGGGAGACAAGCCTTACAAAGGTCTTGTACATTTTGTTTTATAACAATAACAATCATAAAGTACTGATCTGTACTATACTATCAGTGTATACCACTATACGTCATATGTCAACTAAAGACATTACAAAGGACAAACAAGAAAAGACAATATGAACACATTTGCAGAGATCAAATTAAATTAACTAGGAGAAATGAAAAAAATGATCACAGAAACCGTGATGATAACTGCCATAAGATAACAAGACAAATAACGCCACAGTGTATAAACATAAGGGTGTAAAAAACTGAAATGAAAGGAAAGATGAGACCTACAATTATACAAACAAATCAAACAAAACTAAGGAACACAAAATTATTAACAAAAACAACGAAGAAAAGAACACCTCATCACAACTAACAGAAATAGCAGCAAATTGTTGCTAACAAATTTCCAATTAAGAAAATGTGTACCTATCGAATACTAGTACCAGACCAATGTAACTCGGCATACCTTGTATTAGTCACACAGAACATAAATTAATTTAATACATAACAAATAACATGTAAGCATAAATAGCATATAGCATACAATATAATTTATGTCATGAATGGAATGTGTTGCAGGTATGGTGTTGTAAAGCAGGCACAGTTTATTTTAATTCTAATAACTTGCCACTTTATTGAGTAATAGATTTAATTCTAAACTATTACACTGTCAATTTTTTCTCTTTTGAGCATATGAAGATCCAACGATGAACTATGCACTTTATTTTCAACAACACTGTGATTCTTCTGTACGTTGAGAAATGTCAACAATACTGCTCCAGATATTTTCTACACTTGATACCACTGTCCTGTGTAATACTGTCTGTACAGCGAAAAACTGTCAACAAGTGCTGACCTAGATACAGCATCCTATCGGTAATACAGGTCAAGCTGACATCGACTGTATAGCTGTCCTACTGGTGTTGATGTGTTCAAACAAATGTTCTTTCAGCTGTAAACTGTGATTCTCAACACAAAACTGCGTAAGCTGGACCCAGGAATCTGGCTCGCCACTGTAGAGTATCAGTCTGTCTGCTCTGTAAAGTTGCTTTCACACACACACTGGATGCTCTGTAAGGAAGAGTGGTGTGTTGTTGAGATCAGGCATGCTCCAGTCTACCCAGCTGTAAATGGGTAACTCACCCTAGTCCTGAGTTAGGGAAGGCAAAGGCTCCAGGGGAAGCAGGCCCTAAACTTGGTCACTTCAACCGACGCAGGATGGTGTATGTATGAAGTAGAAATGTAGAGTGTGATTGACGCGAATGGTGTACTGTTCGTGTGCTGACCAATATAACCACTCATACACTTGTGTCTACAAGGCACCAATGCAGACTGCTGGAATCTTAGTTTACTCAATTTATTCAGACGTACACACTGGGACATACGAGTACATCATGGTATGTTGACATATCAATTTGTAGGTATACATAGCAGATCTGAAGTCATGACACATTCAGAAATAATGGGCAGTACATCAAAAGTTCAATGTCATGATACATTATGGCCACATCCCCCTATCTGACTAAACGCGTCAGTGAAGGGCGGATCGATAAATAACCAAAGTTACTTGACGTCCATAGTTTGTAGTATATATTATGAAACCACGAAGGGGGGTTTCTAGCAAGATTGAGATCTCCCTGTCACTGTCCGATAATAGGATAAATAATCTGTTCTCTTGGCAGTGATCAAAACATATGCTGACCGAAATCCAACATGGCTGCCTCCCTGAGTTGTCGTTCACTCATTCATAGGAAGGAGAATATAAGCCAGAGTTAATTTATAATGGGTATATAAAGGATTTCATAAATGTTTCCATACAGCTCTACGGTGATCAAGTTAATTCACGTAGCCATAACCGCTGCAGGAAAATCTGTCATCTTCGTCGATACAAAACACGACACTAGCATAGCGAAGCACAAAAGTCAAGCTAGGCCTAACCGACGAGAGATCATCAAAATAGGAGCTGGGTTTACCTGGAGTCCGAATCATCTATATACTGACATGAGGAGAGTCTCTAACACAAACTATCGTAGAGACACCATCTCCTTCAGAAGAAACCACTTCGTAAGACATTTTTTCTGACGAAAGGACCAGCTCTAGAAAAACGTACCCCGCCATTTGTAAGCAGTACATCGGAACTCATCACGACTTGTCAAGACAACTCATACTTCCGCTAGACCGGAATACAAGAATCTAGTCCCTCCTACCAATCCAAAATATACAATATAGGACTGATTCTACTTGTACTAATAATATGTAATACATATGAATTCAGGCCATAAACACAATAAGCAAATTAATATATTTTCTGGCCCTAAAAAATAAGTACAAACGCAAGCGCAATATCCTTGCGCTGGATCAATATCCAGAACGATTACTCCTATAATCAAAAGTGTGAATCAAACATGGATTATCTCGCTTTTACCATAAACAGCATTTTCATACACAAATAAATGAATGTCTATATTTTTCCCATAGTAAATAGCCATATCGATTTTTGTAATATGTGCGTCAAAAAATGCACGCAACAGATAGATAGATAGATATATAGATAGATAGATGGATAGATAGATAGATTGATAGATAGATAGATACATAGAAAAATAGATAGGTAAATAGATAAATAGATAGGTAGGTTGATAGATAGATAGATAGATAGATGGGTGGGCAAGTAGGTAGATAGCTAGGCAGGTCGATAGGTAGGGTTAGTCAGGTAGGTAGAAAGGTAGGCAGATAGGCAGTTAGATAGATGACAGACAGACAAAAAAATGTCCATTTAGGCGTGTTAATATAAAGACGGAGTGAACAACAGACACGAAGACAGTAAATATGTTTTATCAGAAAAAAACCGATTTCCAGCATTCTGTCTGTCCTAGCTCGTCTGACCTAATTTGTCCATCATGACTGACGTGGTTTATTCTACTTTAAGTTTGATCTGCAGGTTTCACCCTGGTCCCAAGAGCTTTTTCAAAATAACGAATCTACTGAAACCTGATAAAAAAAAAGTCAATTTTAGAACGCCCTTCATACACTCATAAAATTTGATTTGTCAGATTACTGCCACAGTTTACTGTTCGTCAATTCTATTGGTCCCTATTTTTAAACCAGGCTCGTGATGAACCGTTTGTGCCAGAATTCCTTCCAGTTTGTGCTGGTTATTTTTACTGTTTTATTTTGTGTGTGAGTGTGTATGTGTCGGAGTGTATGTGTTTCAGACAAAACCTTTTATTGGTTTAAAATTCCAACGTAGTGCCCTGCGGATAACAGTGTTATCATCATCATCTCTATTGCTATGGCTAATGGGGCCAATAGGGGCATTTGGGCAGGGTCTAACTTTATTTCTACTTATTTACTTTTTCGGCGCACTGTTGCCGCGAAGAGTAGTGGGGAGCTTAAGTTGACATTCTTGAGCCAAGTGTCAGGCACTGGTTAAGGTGAGAACATGTTGTTGTAGGAGTTATGTCATATTGTCCACCCGTCTGCTTCTTTGTCTTCCCCGTCTCCTAAAACCAGATCTTTTTACTTTTGTAGGCGCGTAGTGGTCATTGATCGGGCTCCATTTCCATGAGATTGCTAAACCACTTTATTATAAGACGCTCTATATAGGCTACTTGATGCAGGATGTAGTTTTCTGATGTCATCATATCTTAGTCTGTCTCTCCTGGTTAATATGAAAGGCTCTCTTCACGCATTTCATCTGACATGATGTGATTGTCCTCTCCTGAGCTCTAGTCAGGGACTATGTTTGACACTGATAACAAGGAGTTTGTAAGAAAATACTACTTATCAATTGAGATATTATTATTGCCATTATCAGCCTCAGTATGTAGCACTGACTCGGGCCTCTCTTTGACCGCCCTGAGGGTGACTGGTTTGAGAAAAAGCGAACAAAGATTTCGGCTTTATTGAACCGACATTATTTGTTTTTTCTTCTCCAACATCGAGTCTTCATACGGGTCCGGATTTAGGAAGTGCGAGACTCAGTTCGAATAGTTTGCAATGAACCCCGCCAGGGATGATGATAAAAAAAAACCACGTACAAAAACATTTATTTCTTCCTTGTATTATTTAATTTCCACAATTATATCAAGAATAGCACAATTATATACCAAGCACATATTATAAATTTGAAGTTGTTTAAGGGGAACTTTATTGTTCACATCATCCATATGTTTTTAAATCTAATCTTCCTTGCTTTTTTTCTTCATCCGCTAAAGCATTGCGCGGAAATATTTATGTTGTTCTTTTTCATAACATGTTCCGCATGTTCTGATGGCGGCGCTAATTCTGCTGCGGTCATTTATCTGAATACATTTATTATGAAGCTATGCAACAACTCGTCAATTAATGACAAGGGGAGAAGTGAAAAAAGTTAATGGATTGATATTTGACTCATTTTTTTCTCCTTTTTTAAAATCGCAACACGTTTCGTAATGTACAAATATCTTTATAAATCTTACCTTCGTTACACATTGAAAGAACACACAACATAAATTCAAACTAGACCTTCTATTTACTCCCGTCACCGAATAATTATTTAAGGGAGTATGAACTCCAGCGACCAAATCGGCCAAGTTACTACAAATGTAACAAACTCCATTTATGTTTTATTTTACTGCTAAATATTTATACAAGATACATATTCATGCTTACTCCATATACAAATGCGGGAAATTCCAGAAATTGTGCCCCGCCCCTCCCCACCTTTCGGCCTAAATATTTCTCACACATTCGCCATAATGAGGATGGGAACAAATGTGCATTGTTCCAAGAGGGGCGCAATTTAGTTTCCAGGCCGTTTCCCCGAAAAATGCGCCATGGAAAGAGTGCATGTTTGGTGGGAAAATATGAGGCAATAGGTAACCGCTAAGGTAATTAGTATACTATATAAGGGGGAATGTATTGCTTCACTCTGTTCTTCATTACTTTGTGTTCAATCGACATGATTGCCAAAATGTTTAATCAGTATCCCTGCATTACTGATCGCAGAAATGTTTTAATTAGATTTAGCTTCGATAAACTTCCGTCTCCTGAGGTTGCAGTTACCCCAAGAGTCAGGAATATTCGAATTGCTAGAAATAATTTCGGGAATGCTGTTGATCAATTATTATAATGCTGTTGATCAATTATTATACGCAAGAAATTGAAACATAAATAAGATTTATACAACAAAATGGAAGATTTAGTGTTAATCTTCCAGTTCTTCACAAAACATGTAGCCATTTATGTTAACCTATTTGACTGCTGAAACCTGTTCGATTTTCTGCCCTAGCTTCACATCTGTCAATGCCCTGTGCCGGGTCCGTCTAAGCGAGGGGCCTGATTCAGAGAAATCAACCTAAAGCCGGCCCTGCTTCATCATTATGTTCGTCTTCTTTCTCATACATTTTATTTCCATCATCCTCTTCTTTCTGTTGTTTCTATCTTCTGCCTTCTTATCTATCGTGTTCCGATTTTTTCCTTGTCATTTTACTGTTCAAATTTGCTTCCTTGCCGTCACACAGATTCTCCGAATACTGGTTGTCGTCACACAGATTCTCCGAATACTGGTTGTCGTCACACAGATTCTCTGAATACTGGTTGTCGTCACACAGATTCTCTGAATACTGGTTGTCGTCACACAGATTCCCCGAATACTGGTTGTCGTCACACAGATTCTCCGAATACTGGTTGTCGTCACACCGATTCTCCGAATACTGGTTGCCAGTCTCATGAGCGCCCTAGCACTTCCACACGTCTGCTTGTCCACTTTGACTGTTCTTGTTTTTACTTTTGTATCATTTTCATTTGCCTTCAGTTGCTGAAGGAGCATAGTCCGTCAACAAATTAATGCCAAGTCTATTTGTCTTGTGTCATCCGCTCAAAATCTTTCCATGTTTTCTTTATCATTTTCATTTCAGTTACCAGATCTATTCTCTGAATTTGATTTTCTGAATTGCTTGCTTTATAAACGTGTGACTGTACACTGAATTTATTTTTTAGCTTGGCGTTTCTGCAGGATTAGGTAGCCAACCCTCCTTGAGTGAACTTTGCGAATTGCTTGGTAGGTTACATTGTAAATATTCTTTGATCCCTTTTCGGCCCAGGTAACACAAGGGTGAACAATATTACAATGCACGTTACTAAACAAGATGTTGCATCGGCTATTGATTCATCTGATAATTTGGTGAGTTTTTCTATTGAAGCCAGGTGCATGCGAACCTCTTGCAAGGGGTTGTGATATAACTGTCTCGAGACAGTCTCCCGGAGATAAGCGTTTATAAAAATAATCTTATTCACAAAGCAAGCCGGATTGATTATACTAGCGGTAGGTAGCTCAAGAATTGTGTGATTCTACTTTAGCAACACTGAGCTGACTAAAGATGTACCTTGATAAATCATGCCAGTTTCCAGATTTCAGAATATTTGGAATAAGTGCAGCCTATATATTATATCAGTCACTTTGATTACGGAAACAACAACAAACGGATTGATTTGTCATTGCCCTAAAGACGCCATTAGGCGTGATGGGAACAACGGCAAACACAATCTATTCGCTGTTGCCCTTAAGACGCCACTAGGCGTAATGGCCACTGACTGCTTTGCCGGTCGTTGGCTAAGGACGGAAGAAGAAGAATATATATATATATATATATATATATATATATATATATAGCTGGACCTCGGTTGGTCAGGTCCTCAGAAGGGGACCTTCTATATGCTATAGACCACAGAAGGACGACGAAAGAGGGGCAGACCAAAGACAACCTGGTGGAGAACAGTGGAGGCTGAGATGCAAAGCATGACCCAGAGCTGGGGCATGGCCCGAAGGATGGCCGCCGACCGAGCAAAATGAGGAGTTTTTATTTTTTAAAATAAAATTTTATTTCGTTTTGCCGAGGCGCGTCCTGTTCAAACTAATTGCTTATATTAGGGCACGTGTCCAAATATAAAAGACATTTTGATCTGATTGTATTATATAATCCTACAAGACGCCACTAGTCGTGATGGTCCCTGACTCCTTTGTTCATCAGGGGCTAAGGATCCAGAAAAAAAAGAAGATATATAATTTTTAGAGGAGAAAAATTCAAATCAAATTAAATTTTACCGAAGGTTCATTTCAAAGAAAGAACTGCGTTCCTTTCTCACACAGGTCACGACTGAAGTGAGTTTTTGAAGGCTATCTTGTGAGTTTTACTGGAACAGTGAGGACGAAATACGTTTAATCCTAGCGATACAGTGCTTTTTAAATGCCTGCGGGGGAAGGCTTGTCCGAAATTTCTCTACCTTTAAATTATTTTTCTTGTCTCCCTTTATCACCAAGAGATCTATCAATTCACCCCGTGTGATATATTGGTGGGTCGTGATCTGTTTTGTCCCGACACCTGGCACAGTTAAAATAGACTTCATCATGAATTTATTGAAGGCCTATACTCCTCAGGGGACTGACGATTGATGATTTATGTTTAACGTATCACAGCAGAACGTTTATGCAGCAAATAATTACCTCTTCTATATGGTTACCTTCATCAGCATTTCGCTTTTTGCTTCCAATGGACAATGTGACTACTACTACATCTGCTACCCTAGCACACACAAACAAACAAACAAACAATCCTGCAGCTTAGCATTCATGAGCTCTTACAGTGGTGGTTTCTGAAGCAATTTATTTTAAACGGTGAGTCTGACGAGCCCTCATGCACAACTTCATCTTAGTATTGCCCAACCACATGTTTGAGCGAGCAGTTGTTACATTCTTTCTCGTTTTCCTGGCAGACCACACGGAACTGAACCGGTCAACCAATACCCTTTAGCTCAACAAGGAGCATAGATCTTCAACAAACACATGCCAAGTCTTCCTGTCCTGTGCCATCCGCTCAAGTTCTTTCCATGTTTTCCTCATCGTTTTCACCTCTGTTTCCAGTTCTCTTCTCCATGTGTTTTTTGGTCTACCGCTGCCTCTCTTTCCCTGTGGATTCCAGAACAAGGACTGCCTTGTAATGCTATCAACAGGTTTCCTCAATGTGTGTCCTATCCATCGCCAGCATCTTCTTCTCAACTCTTGTTCCACTGGCACTTGTCTGGTTCTTGTCTTCAATTCCACATTTGTGACTTTGTCATACCATTTCAGTCCTTCTATTCTACGCAAATAAATAAATAAAGCACCCGTTTATAAAAGTCTGTAGCGTTTTGGTTGTTGTTTTTGTTGTTCTCCATGTCTCAGAGCCATACAATAGGACTGACTTGACATCTGAGTTGAAGATTCTTATTTTCGTGTTGGACTTGATTTCTCTTGTTCTCCATATGTTTCCCAATGCAATGAAAGCTCCTCTTGCTTTTTGTATTCTTATTTTGATATCACTGTCTGTCCCTCCAACTTTGTCTATATTACTTCCAAGATATGTTTACGATTCTGCATCCTTTAGTGGTGTTTCTTCAAGTTCAACCTTGTTATCATTTTTTTATCATTTCTCATAATCTTTGTCTCTTCCCTGTGTATTTTTAGGCCCACTTGTTGTGACCTCTCATCGAGAATTTTCATTTTCTTTTGCATCTGATTATGGTTATGTGACAGAAGAGCCAAGTCATCTGCAAAATCCAGATCATCAAGCTGTTTAGTCAGATTCCACTGGATTCCATTTCTGTTGTGTGATGTCGATGTTTTCATAACCCAATCTATTGCTAGTAAGAAAAGAAATGGAGACAAGAGGCATCCTTGTCTCACTCCCGTTCTAATCCTAAACGGTTCTGTAAGTTGTCCTTCATGAAGAACTCTGCATGTCATGTCTTCTTAGGTCTTCCTTATTAAGTTAATGACCTTCATTGGAACTCCATAATGCCTCATCAATTTCCAAAGTGATTCTCTGTCTACACTGTCAAATGCCTTTTCATAGTCCAAGAATCCGATGTATGGCGGTGAATTCCATTCCAGACTTTGTTCAACTATTATTCTCAATGTGGCTATCTAGTCTGTACAGGATCTATTTTGTCGAAAACCTGCTTATTCATCTCTCAGTTGCTTGTCTATGGACTCTTTTAATCTCTCAAGGATTATTCTGTTTAATACTTTTCCTGGCACTGATAGTAACATTATTCCTTTATAATTTGTGCACTCCTGTAAATTTCCCTTCTTAGGCAACTTTACCAGATAACCTTTCTTCCTTCTGCTGGTATTTCCTCTCTCCCCCAGACGTTGCCAAGTAGTTTGTATAATATCTCTGTAGAGGTATCAATATCTGTTTTGATGGCCTCTGCTGGAATGCTATCTGGACCAGTTGCTTTTCCATCTTTCAGAAGCATTGGTCGTTCACAGCTGATTTGTAGCTCCTTTTCTGCTGGCTGGATGTCTGGGAGATTAGTTGGAGCTGGTCTTTTGAGAAGTTCCTCAAAATGTTCTGTCCATCTCTTCATTTCTTCTTGTATATTACTAAGCAATTTTCCATTCTTATCTTTTATGAGGCCATTTGCTTGCTTATATTTCCCTGTTAGCTTCTTTGTGTTGTTGTACAGGTCCCTCATATTTCCTTTGGCTGCAGCTTCCTCTGCTACCCTTGCCAACTCTTCATTATGCTTCATCTTGTCTCTTTTGATGTTTCTTCTTACTTCTTTGTTTGCTTCTATGTATACTTCATGAGCCTTGGCTTTGGAGTTTCTGGTTTTGCTTCTGTTGAAATATGCTTTCTTGTTTTTCCTGTCTTCTATCTTGGTAATGGTTTCTGTTGTTATCCATGCTTTGTGCTGATGTTCTCTTTTTCTCAGTTATCTTCACATGTCTCGTTCCATATATATTTTACTTGTTGCCAGTGGTCTTCCGTATCTGCTTCATCTTCCATGTTGGAGTACTTAGTATTTGTTGGATACTGCGATTTAAAATGTTTTTCTTATTTCCTGATTTCTTAGATATCCCACATTGTACTGTTATCTATATCTATATACTGTTGTACATTTCTTGAGTTTTAATTTTGTTTTAGCCAACAAGAAGATGGTGGTCTGATACCACATCTGCTCCTCCACATACTTTTACATCATGCAATGATGACCTAAACTTTTTACTTATGCATACGTGATCAGTCTGATTCTCAGTTCTGTGGTCAGATGATAAAATATGCACTAGGCGCCTCCTTTAATTTACCAGGCGATAACTTTTTTTCAGCCACGTGATACAATTTTTTTTTTTCAATCAGTTTAAGCGAGTCTTAAAAATGTTGTTATCGCTTTTTTTTAAACAACCGGGCAACTGATTAAACGCGTTTCACGCATTCCAGGCGACGTTTCCAACTCTCTCCCCCTTCCTTTCCACCCTAAGTTCCACGAGGTTGTTGGCGCTGCAGTCAATTTTATTAATTTATATTTTGATTGGTCATAAACAAGATAGCGCGCAGGTCACGAGGTTAGGTCTGGAAAACCTGGAAATGGAACAAAACAGTTTCCCAACCCGTCGTCCCAGGTTTTACCGGCGTCCGAAAGGGAAGCAAAGAATAATGCCACGCATGTCGTTAAAGATAACTAAGGAGTGGTGGGCATGGGGCCTGCTACTCCATTCTGTAAGAAAAAAAAAAAAAAAAAAAAAAACTGAAGCCAAACAACTGCTACAGCGTTAGCAAGTCATTTATTCTTCTTCTACGTTTTCTACTGTCTGCTTGTCTTCCCCTACATGGGCACACATCTGTCTGCTTGTCTTCCCCTACAAGGGCCCACATCTGTCTGCTTGTCTTCCCCTATGTAGTGAAATGGCTCCGTGTAACCCCCCGCTCAAATTCCCCGAATTCAAAAAAGCTAGTAACGTAAATTTTCCGCCTATAACCACTCCTACTAGATTTGAAAATTGCCAAGGGCAAAAGCAAAACGTCTGCTAAGAATTGGACAATACTTGATTTTTTCTAATACCACAGTTTGAAAAAGGGTACCCTTCCCCCAAAACCGCAGACACCCGGCCCTATTATTTAGGGAAGGTTGTAACATTCGAAATGAAATGCTACAGAAGGATGTTGAGAATACCCTGGACAGAAAAAAAGACCAACAGAGAAGTACTGCACTCACTAAACGTACAGGAACATTGGCTCCTAAATACCATCGCAATAAGGAAGCTGAAATTTTTCGGTCATATAAAAAGACATAATAGTCTGGAAAAAACAGTGATGGAAGGCATGGTCCCTGGAAAAAGGGGAAGGGGTCGACCTAGACGACGGTGGACCCAGGACATCACAGAGAGTCTGAACTTGTCTTTGGCTGATGCAGGTCGACTTGCCCAGAATCGTGATGCGTTCAGAGCAGCTGTAATGGAGACAACGTTCTGGAAAGAATACGTCACATGATGATGATGATGTAACTATAAATAACTACAATGTTTGAAAATTGCCTCAAGGCCAACAGTATACGCTGGGCACAAGATTTGCATTTGAAAAACCAAGCGTATTGAGTCCAACCCCCAAACACACACACAGCTCGCGTTTCCCCGTCCCAATATTTTATGACGAAAGCTGGAACGTTAGTAGAAGAAAAAAACAACTTGTTACTTCGTCTTGGAAACGGGATAGGGGGGAGAAGGGGAGGATTAACTTAGTCAAATTTGCTTGACTCGGGTGACAGCTTTGCCAATCTACACTTGTGCCATTGATTGCTAGTTAATCTGAGATTTGTGTGAAATATTTCATTGATTGCGGTAAGATAAATGATTTTATTGCTGTATTTTATTAATATTTAGAGGCAAACCCAGATAGGGGGCCAAAAATCTGTGTTGTACGACATGGCCATGGGAAAAGAATTACGACATCCCAGCAAGCATGCCTAAGCAGACTTAATGAGAAACGAAATTAAATTGTGTTTGAATATTACCATAAAAAACATTACGACTGTAAGTCCAGAAAGCTACTGGCAGTCTTCTGCAGTGTCACAATGTTCAAATGACGCCTGAAAACATACTTAGAATGATTGCCCAAAAGAATTAACAGGGTACAAGAAGACAACTGTATACCTATCTGATTGTATGGAAGAAAATCAATGTTTAAAGTGACAGGGGCGTTGCAGCCATATGGAAGAAGAATGTAAACACAGTACGGAGTGAAGTCAAATAAATTAGGGGCTAGTGCAAATGTTTTGCACACGATACTGACCACGATTAATGATGATTGTTTTAATGAGTTGTGGAATTATATTATAGTCAGCATATAAAAGTAGGGGAACGTCCTTCTTTTTCAGGGTTATATTACCTGTTACCAGTGTGTGACAGTAAACCTGTAGCAGCCAGATTTGAGGATAGTGAAGGCCTCAACAAAGCTGTATGCTGCCGTTTTATATCCTGAGGACAACTCTGAGGCTGAAGTTGTATGAGCTACTGAAATACTTCTGATAGAAACATCAGGTGAAGTCCCCCTAACGTGGGCTCTGAACACTCATTCATTTAAAATTTCCACACTTGAACTTTCATTATTGTGGGCATGATGACAAAAATAGTCCTTCCCACCATTGACTAACACTTTTAGGCAGTTACATCAGTCTGTGTTCTACACCTACAGTGACACTTGTGTATTATCTAGTTATGGACAAAGATTCCTACGTATTTATTTATTCGATGTAAATACATTTCTCTTCAGTTTTGACCATTCCTGCCCCAAAAAGATTTGAGGGACAGGAAATTAAAATTGTAATATAATTATCTAAACTTAACAATTTTTTTTTTCTTCTTCCGTCCTTAGCCAACGACCGGCAAAGCAGTCAGCAGTGGCCATTACGCCTAGTGGCGTCTTAAGGGCAACAGCGAATAGATTTTCTTTGCCGTTGTTCCCATCACGCCTAATGGCGTCTTTAGGGCAACGACAAATCAATCCGTTTGTTGTTGTTTCCGTAATCAAAGTGACTGGCAAACGGGTGATCAGCCCGTTGGGAAACTTAACAATAGTCTTACTTAATTCAATTTCATTGAGTTACAGTTGTGTTTGTTTTATGCAATTATCACTATACTCACATTACCCTAGACACGTAGCCATAAAACACATAAAAATCTCTTAAAATAATTTCCAGAGTGAGATCTTAGAGAGGTAGCGGATAGGTACCATGAGAATACATCATCATCAACAATTAGACTCAGGGACTTACATAGCTTGACCTCACTCTGAGTACACATAGTAGTATAACATCATAACCTCTCCGGCACACTCGCCACACCCTACAAGGGCCCACATCTGTCTGTCAGATTTTCAGTTTGTTGAAAAGATGGTATGTGAGTCTGCAATGGCCGGTTTTCAGTCTGAGCAAGTCATTCAAAACAAGTTATGGAGAGAAAGAGAGGAATCCGTGAAGGAATAAAGAAACATTGAAAAGATGACACAAGACAAGAAGACGTATGTTGATATTGTTGACGGACTATAAGATGACACAAGACAGGAAGAAGTATGTTGATATTGTTGACGGACTATAAGATGACACAAGACACGAAGACGTATGTTGATATTGTTGACGGACTATGTCCTACAGTGAGCTGCATTAAAAAAAAAAAAATTGAGTTTTGCCGCGTTTTGGCGAGGCGCGCCCCGTTCAACCTAGACACAAAGTCCGATGGTTGTATTCTGACGCTAGTCCACATATAACATATCTTGTGGTCAGATTTATTATTGAGCTGAATGGTAATAAATAAACGAATGATATAAATGAATTTGTGCATCAGCAAACGAATTAGATAAATAAGAGATTGTATAAAGATTCTTGGAAAATCGCACACAACTTGTCACAGAACACGGTGTGTGGAACAACTTGTCACAGAACACGTTGTGTGGAACAAGTTGTCACAGAACACGTTGTGTGGAACAACTTTTCACAGAACACGTTGTGTGGAACAACATCTAGATCTACTTGTAAAAACACGAATACCATAAATGGTATGACTATACGTAAAGATGACACAGCGTGCCCGGATCTAAACTCATATGGGCAGTACCACAGACGAAAGAGTTAGCAAGAAACAAATTATCATCTTCACTTCCTGTCTTGTTCGTAAGGAGTATGGACCCACCGCTGCAGATGCCCCCCTCCCCTATTTTGGAGGAAGTATACTACTAAACACCAACTTTTGCTGCTGTAGTTTCTGTAACAATTTGTGTTACATGATGAGGTTGCCAGCCTCATGCACAACCTCATATTAGTTGTCTGTTACGAATTGTCTAAATGAGCAGAAGTCCTCTTCTTTTGTTGTCTTTCCAGAAATCCCAAGGAACGACACGTGGACAAATGGGCGGACACTATTTAAAAACGGAAGTGACAAATCTTCACATACTGGAACAAGATAGATAATTGTGGAAGCAAGTAATAAAGGTTCGAAGAAAAGTGATGCCATCTGGCCATCTAGATTACGGAACGAAATAAATAAATTAATGAATAGCGTGTAGTAAAATTTAATTCAGTATAAATTAGCATATTCGGCAAGTTCCAACACAGGACGCAACACATGCGGTCGATGAAACGCAACCCTCAAACCTTGTACATCAAATCCACGTGACCTAGAACTGTTGCATGAAAGCTCATACTTTTCTGTCAATATGAAATCTTGGGCAACAGTTATTTCCTATTGGTACCCATTTCCAT
Organism: Oreohelix idahoensis; assembly: GCA_024509875.1. NCBI lineage: Eukaryota > Metazoa > Mollusca > Gastropoda > Stylommatophora > Oreohelicidae > Oreohelix > Oreohelix idahoensis. The sequence continues at coordinate 134,169 of JAMPIV010008584.1, read as the reverse complement.
GCCGGGTCTTCTTTACTCCGCCCATGGCGTTCCGGCATTGTTGGCTTCCGTGTTCTCTTTAGCCTCCAAAGAATTCTCCATCCCTGTGGGCCGCAAAACCGTTCGTGTCAGGTTATACACGTATACGTTGCTTAGCGCTGCCTCGTTTAGCGCTATTTCGCTACAGCGCTGATGCTAACTGGTATACAATTTTTACTTGACATTTTAATAATGTCAAAAATCCAGGAGTCAACGAGTACAAATGCAAGTCACAAACACTCAAAAACTGCCGAGAGCGGTCATCACCTTCAATATTCATTTAGCTAATTAGATCACTTCAAGCATTACTCTTTCCATCGTTCATAACCAATCAAGGTTGTCTTCTCAGAATATGTACTCTTAATTCTCTCTCTTAAAGGCTGAAACGAAGCTACCACCGATATTCCGTATTTTCGCCGAAATGACACTCTCCTGTTCCGTGAAATTTGTTTCGAATTTTCTTACTACAGCATTTTAATTCAAGGGAAGTTACTCTTATTTTATTTACAAAGGCGGTATTTTCGAGTTGTGATACGGACCATGTTTACTCTAGTGAATTTCATTGTGAAAAGACGGTAAATTTGTAATTCATCAATCAGTTTAATTTTGTTGTGTATACAGACAATGTCCAGCGAACCTACCACATCGGGTTTATCAAAAAGTATGTTATTTTTATCTGTAGAAAAGAGTAGGGAGTTGTAAATGTTGGGTGAGTTTAGTGGTAATGATGTAATGGCTGATTTCAGATATGACTTTCATGAATAACTAGTTCGCATAGGTGATGTGTGGTCACAGTCAGGCTGTAGTGCTACAAAAAAAGACGATAGGTTTCGACCAATACTCATAATTAAATATTATATATATATAATATCACTAAAAGGCCTAATTTTAGGTCTAATTATACGTTCATTTATATTAACTTTCATAACCCTCCACTCCCAAAGGAGCATAGGCCTTCAACAAACACATGCCAAGTCCTCCTGTCACGTGCCATCATCTCAAGTTTTTTCCATGTTCTCCTCATCATTTTCACCTCTGTTTCCAACTCTCTTCTCCATGTGCTTCTTGGTCTTCCTCTGCCTCTCTTGCCCTGGGGGTTCCAGAACAAGGACTGCCTTGTAATGCTATCAACAGGTTTCCTCAGTGTGTGTCCTATCCATCGCCATCGTCTTCTTCTCATCTCTTGTTCCACTGGCACTTGTCTAGTTCTTGTCATCAGTTCCACGTTGGTAACCTTATCATACCATTTTAATCCCTCTATTCTACGCAAGCACTCATTTATGAAAGTCTGTAGCTTTTTGGTTGTTGTTTTTGTTGTTCTCCGTGTCTCAGAGCCATACAATAGGAATGACTTCACATTTGAGTTGAAGATTCTTATTTTCGTGTTGGATCCGATTTCTCTTGATCTCCATATATTTCGCAATGCAATGAAAGCTCCTCTTGCCTTTTGTATTCTTATTTTGATATTGTCGTGAAATATTCTAATCCACATATATAAATTATTAGGTAAATATAAAGCCTAACAAATAAAATTAATAAAGAGAAGAGCAATGGGAAAATAACAGTGCTGTCACAATGACTGTACTCGAAATCCCCCTTGTTTTATGCTTCGTCTGCAAATTGTAACGCTTTCACGTTGATAGTAAAAGCTTACTGTATTATTACCCGCTTTCTTCAATGAAACGTGTGCTGCATTTCTAAGAAAAACATTGAGACGTACTGCGTGATGACCTAAATTAATCCTAACATTAATTATACTGCGTTACCAAAACGAACGAACAGATGGACAAAAGGATAAAGAGAGAGGGGAGGGCTGAAAATCAGGAACGCATGCAACACGCTTCGCGCGATACACAAATGCTGCCATCACGCGTGTAAGACTACAAGCACTAACTTTTTTCAGACGGACAGTGATAAAATACACTACCCTTTCCCAGAGTTAGGTTTATAAATCATAAAAAAACTCTTATTAGAAAAGATAACATTAGATGGGTTTACGGTTGAAAACATAACAGTACCCAGACAGCACATCTTCGAAACAGGAGGTAGAAGAAATTGCATATTTTGAATGCAGCCACGTAGCTCCTTTAAATTTGTATTTTTGGGTTCCTTAGGGCTTGCTGACAAATAATATGTAAACGTTACGCAAATAGTCCAGGAATTAATAAATTATACCCAAAATAAAATATTGGGGGTGCCTGACAGCATAAAATCATTTCTGCTCATAAGATTTTTTTTTAACGTGTTTGAAAAAAATTTACGTTACAGAAATAGCCTACCATGTAAACTCCAAATTGATTGGAGCGCAACAAATGAAAGCCTAACCACGATTGGTCGGGCTATAAATACTATCTTGGTTGTTAGGGGGGGGGGGGAAAGGTAACATTTTTTCAAACACTTGTCGAAACGGGGCTCATTGGTCAGACTCGCTGATATACACACTTGGGAGCGTTAGTTCGAAACCACTTGTTTAAATAAGATTGATAAAGCATCAGTGCGTTGAAGCCAGCTTATATTTGGCTAAATAAAAGCCTGGAAGATAAGCAGATGGGAATTTGTGCCAGTTTGTGCCAGAAATCATTGCTAATCAACGTATCTGTGTTTATTCGTATGAATTGTGGTAAGCTTGAACCATTCAATATCTTTTAATGAAAATTGAATGTGAATTGTTGATTCATGCCTGTATATATATGTGTAGTTCAGTGGCCAACGTGAGGTAAAGCCTGTAATGCTCCAGCCTGAACAGAGGGTGTCGGAGAGAAGTAAAACGGCATGGAATGGCCAAACAGTACACTGACACCTGGATGATTGACTAGAAAGAAATAATGCTGGAAGTGCAGAGGCGTAGTAACCATTAAGAAGGGTAATACTGGAATAAAGTATTTCAAATGAAGCTGACTGTTGGCCTAACGCTCTGAACGCAATGTTTGTGCTGTATTGTGATCAGTGTAAAAGAGAATATAAATTAGTTATGAAGTAGAAGGTACATCCTTCTTGATTTCAGGGACAGTGGTCTTGATGGTACTGAGCAGCACCTAGTCAGAGCTTTGCTGAATCCAGAGTCGGACAGCATACTCCTTGGTCTTTTTAGCTATCAGTGAGGTGTCTCCAGAGCCCAGAGGAGAATTCGAGCAGAGGAGTCCTTTCCTGCCGCCATCACGCCAGATAAGCTAACTTGGCCAGCTGAGCTCAACATTATGTCCCCTCATCTTGAACTGACTTTGTAAAATTAACATGAAGAGGGGAATTTACTTGTCTTAAAATCAGGAACTGTGAACATCTCCAATACTAGTCCCTAAAGACAAACTATTGAAGTCATGATGACAAATACCAACAGAGCTTGAACAAAACAAAACCAGTATTACCTCATTTTACTACTACACAACTGACACACATAGGATATTTTTAATAATATAGGTCACTACCAGATTCATATTAATACATTCTGTACATAACTTGTAATTTAAATTGATTGTGATTCCTGGTTCCCTTGTAGTTGAATCAGGACACATATTCATTCATGCCAGTAATGAATACATATTGTTAATTGAAAAGTTACGAGTGACTTCTTTAAGATATTCTCATAGAGTGTTATATGTATGTGAGTGTCACAGTGTTGTTAAGAGTAGTGGATTAAATTAAATTGTTTATCTGTCTGTTGTTGTGACTTACACTTCACCATACTCATACCCTAGACACATAACGTAGCATCACACTATCCAGAATAATTCTGACTGAGATATATAGATATGTGGTAGCAAGTAAGGTTATCTATAATACACTACTCTTAATAGATATAGATACCTTCACAGCTGATCTCAGTCAGTACACTAAGTCCCCTATAAATATTTATAACATCCCACTTCACCACATATATTGGGGTCTCGCTCTTGGGCTTTTGAATCTTTCCCTATTAAAAATATTGGGGGTAATTCACTTCAGGGAATATAAGAATTAAAAGGTATCCTTGGGTGGAATTAAATAAGGTTGAGCTCACGGTGCCTGTGTTGTCCATTAGAGATTGAATTGTTGGTTAGACATTGTATAAATTTACATAATAGACAATGGCGGACCTGGCCAAATTTCGATCTGCTGCGGTTCAGACTGCAAAAGAGTTAGGATTAGATGGGCAAGTTATGGTTGCCTATGTCACGACGGAATGTGACAAATTTATTGAACGTGAAGAAAGAAGGTTTGAAGCCGAAAGAAAGTTAGAGGCTGACAAGGAAATTAAGAAGTTACAGTTTGAAGCTGAGGCTGAGACTAAGAGGTTGCAGATTGAGGCTGAGGCTAAGAAATTGGAGGCAGAAAGAGAAGACAAAAGATTAGCTGCAGAAAGGGAAGAGAGGAGATTAGCTGCAGAAGAGAAGAAATTAGCTGCAGAAAGGGAAGAGAAGAAATTAGCTGCAGAAAGGGAAGAGAGGAGATTAGCTGCAGAGAGGGAAGCAGAAAAGGAGGAGAAAAGATTACAAAGGGAACATGAATTACGACTAAGGGAGTTTGAGTTTCAAGGCCATGCTCCTGAAAATGGTGCCAGTCCCTTTGCCTCTGATGCTACGGTTACTCAAGGAGCCTCAACCTCAGCTATGAATTTTCATTTAGATCATTTTGTTGAGAAAGACGATGATATTGAGAGCTACCTAAATAGGTATGAACTATTAGCTACCACGTATGGGTTAGAGAGAGAAAGGTGGAGCTTAAAGTTATCTCAGGGACTTCGTGGGGCAGCTTATGAAGTTTTTGCAAAAATGAGCAGAGGTGATCAGGAAAATTATGACATGCTAAAGCAGGCTCTTTTGTTAAGGTATGAAAAGAATGCAGAGTTTTACAGGAAAAAATTTAGGAATGCTAAACTACAGTCAGGTGAAACCTATCACCAGTTCTCTGCACGAATAGAGACATACTTGGAGAAATGGACTTCTCTGGGGAAAACCCAAGATCTTAAGGAAATGGCCCTTATAGAGCAATTAAGAGAGTCCATGGCTCCAGACCTGAGAAAGTTTCTCATGGAACAAGGTGCAGAGAGGCTGGATGAGTTGCTAAATGTTGCTGAAAGGTATCAAGCAGCTCAAGCAGAGGTAACAGGTAATAAAAAGAAACAGGTGGACAACTTTAGGGCACCACAGAACTTTAATAAATTTGATCCTAAGGATCAAAATAAAGGTAAGCACCAATTTAATAGGCCACGGTATGAAAATAAAAATAAATTCCCACAATTCGATGAAAGGAAATATGATGAAAGAAAATCTTTCAACCAAGGAAAAAGGTGGTGTAAGAATTGTCAGATGGACAATCATGACACTGACCGTTGCAGAAGGAAACCTGTGTATATGGCAACCCTTCAGGTCAGGTCGACCTCAAGACAGGAGGAGGATATTATGTTAGATACCACTCCAGAAGAGATGAGGAAGGCACAGGCTGGGGATAAAACACTCAAGCCTTGTTTCAGAAAATTGTCAACTTGTCATACAACTCCAGGCAAGGGAGATTTTTACATGAAAAACAAGTTGATGTATAGGAAGACTGGAGCTAGATCCAATGGTCACGGACAGCTGGTTCTTCCAAAAAGATACAGGACAGAATTAATAAGGAGCCTACATGTGAAACCAGATGGGGACCATGAGAAGATAGGTACCATCATTCAAAAGGTGGCTCACAATTATTATTGGCCCAAAGCAAGATGGGACATTGAAAATTTTGTAGAAAGGTGTAGCATAGCACATGAGGGAACACCCACAAGTTGGAACATGGATCAGGACCTGGACACGCCACGGGGCAAAATTAGGCCTGATAATAAAAAGAAAAATAGATTTGATAAAGTGGAGCAAATGGAATGGGAAGCCCCTTTTCACGGACAAGCTTCACTTAACTGTTTTACAAATGGCCACTATGCGGAGAGTGCAAAAAGATGTCTTACCCCCAGGATAAGCCAACAATCCCTCAATCGGACTTAAACAAACTGGAGGAAGAGGATGTAGAGAGGAAATCTCTCATCAAGAATTTTAAAAGAGGGGTGAGAAAAGCCCCTAAGACAAGAAAAAAGGTATCGTTTTGTGAATGATAATTCTGGGAGGAAAAATCATCACTATAAAGCTTCGAGTGGAAGAGACCATACCGGTGCATGGACAAATAGGTCCACACAATTAAAGGTCCATATGTAGCTTTGTTAAGAACGTGGACTGATGAAAAGGCAGAGGAAAACATTACATCTTCATACCAATATGTGAATGAGCTGACCACTCGGTTGAAAACTGGCTGGAAACTTGCCAATGAAAATTTGAAACAAGCCAGGAAGAAACATGCTGCCTATTATAACAGGAAGGCGAAAGACAGAGATTTGGCTGTGGGAGAGAAGGTACTGCTTCTTTTGCCTGGGAGTCAGAATAAGTTACAAATTGGATGGCAGGGTCCATATACAGTTCTAGAGAAGGTGTCTAGAACAAATTATAAGATAGATAAGAAGGGGAAAGAAAACATCTATCATGTGAATCTCCTGAAGAAATATTTGGAAAGAGAACATCAGGAAGAGACACACTTGTTGACCTTGTCCATCGCCATGGAGATGAAAAAGGACCACTTTCATCATTTGAATATCCATTACACCCCTGTGAGACAGCAGCACAGGTGAAAATCAGTACACATTTAACGAAAACTCAGAAAGAGAGAGTGCAACAGGTTCTAAATAATCATGCAGAGGTGTTAACAGACCGACCAGGGCATACAAACCTATTGGAATATGATATGAAACTGATAGACCCCACACCTGTCTGTATGAAACCATATTCGATTCCGTTTGCTAAGGAGAAAGATTTGAAGGAAGAGATAGACTATCTATTGAAGGAAGGAATTATTTCGCACAGTGAGTCTTCGTATAGTTCCGGTGTTGTACTCTTAAGGAAGCCCTCTGGAGAACATAGACTCTGTATAGATTACAGGAGACTTAATGCTATTACAGAAGGACAGGTGGATCCATTGCCGGATACAAATCAGCTGTTTGCCAGACTAAATAAAGCTAAATATTTCTCAAAAGTGGATCTGAGTAAAGGATACTATAGATTCCAGTAAAGCCTGAGGTTAGACCATACCTAGCTTTTAGTACCTCAGAAGGACACTATGAGTTTAATAGATTGCCATTTGGATTGAAGAATGCGCCTAGTGTCTTCTCTAGAATGATGAGAAAATTATGGATCCTCTGAATAATCCCTGTATAACAAATTTTATGGATGATATCCTTATAGCAACAGAAACATTTGAGGAACACATTGACTCTCTGAACATGCTGTTTAATCGACTTAGGGAGGCAAATTTAACAGCCCGACCAACCAAATGTTGCGTTGGATGTAAAGAATTGGAATTTTTGGGACACACAGTTTATCAGGGAAACATGACCCCTGACCCAAAAAATTTAGAAAAAACTACAGAAAGCCCCGAGACCACAAACCAAGAAGGACGTGAGATCCTTTGTCTCATTATGTGGTTTCTACCAGAAGTATATCAAAAACTTTAATTCCATATGTGCACCGTTAACTGAATTGACACGTAAAGGACTTCCAGATCGCATTACATGGACACCACAATGTGAAATGACTTACCAAGAATTGAAGGAAAAGCTCACAAGTAAACCCATTTTGAAATTACCTGACTTAAGTCAAGAATTCATAGTAAGGACGGATGCAAGTAATATTGGGTTAGGTGCAACTCTACTACAGAAATCAGATGCATTGGATGGGGAATTAAGCCCAGTGGCATATGCTAGCAAAAAGTTGAATAAAGCTGAAATCAACTACTCAACTAGCGAAAAAGAATGTCTTGCAGTAATATGGGCAATAAAGAAATTCAATATTTATCTATATGGGAAGGCATTTAAGTTGCAAACAGATCACAAACCTTTATCGTTTCTAGCACAGGCTAAGCATGAGAACTCTAGGTTACTCCGATGGTCTTTACTTCTGGCTCCATATAATTTTAGCATTGAGTATATATCTGGAAAAACCAATTTGGGAGCGGATTTTTTAAGCCGCCATCCGTGTGATGAGAATCACCGTAAACCCCACAATTAATAATAAATTTCTCTATGTGTATATAGAATAAAGGACTGACATATAATGTCTGTTTTAAGAGGGGAGGTGTCGTGAAATATTCTAATCCTCATATATAAATTATTAGGTAAATATAAAGCCTAACAAATAAAATTAATAAAGAGAAGAGCAATGGGAAAATAACAGTGCTGTCACAAAGAATGTACTCGAAATCCCCCTTGTTTTCTGCTTCGTCTGCAAATTGTAACGCTTTCACGTTGATATAAAAGCTTACTGTATTATTACCCGCCTTCTTCAATGAAACGTGTGCTGCATTTCTAAGAAAAACATTGAGACGTACTGCGTAATGACTTAAATTAATCCTAACATTAATTATACTGCGTTACCAAAACGAACGAACAGATGGACAAAAGGATAAAGAGAGAGGGGAGGGCTGAAAATCAGGAACGCATGCAACACGCTTCGCGCGATACACAAATGCTGCCATCACGCGTGTAAGACTACAAGCACTAACTTTTTTTCAGACGGACAGTGATAAAATACACTACCCTTTCCCAGAGTTAGGTTTATAAATCATAAAAAAACTCTTATTAGAAAAGATAACATTAGATGGGTTTACGGTTGAAAACATAACAGTACCCAGACAGCACCACTTCGAAACAGGAGGTAGAAGAAATTGCATATTTTGAATGCAGCCACGTAGCTCCTTTAAATTTGTATTTTTGGGTTCCTTAGGGCTTGCTGACAAATAATATGTAAAACGTTACGCAAATAGTCCAGGAATTAATAAATTATACCCAAAATAAAATATTGGGGGTGCCTGACAGCATAAAATCATTTCTGCTCATAAGATTTTTTGTTAACGTGTTTGAAAAAAATTTACGTTACAGAAATAGCCTACCATGTAAACTCCAAATTGATTGGAGCGCAACAAATGAAAGCCTAACCACGATTGGTCGGGCTATAAATACTATCTTGGTTGTTAGGGGAAATGGGGAAAGGTAACATTTTTTCAAACACTTGTCGAAACGGGGCTCATTGGTCAGACTCGCTGATATACACACTTGGGAGCGTTAGTTCGAAACCACTTGTTTAAATAAGATTGATAAAGCATCAGTGCGTTGAAGCCAGCTTATATTTGGCTAAATAAAAGCCTGGAAGATAAGCAGATGGGAATTTGTGCCAGTTTGTGCCAGAATTCATTGCTAATCAACATATCTGTGTTTATTTCCATGAAATTGTGGTAAGCTTGAACCATTCAGTATCTTTTAATGAAAATTGAATGTAAATTGTTAATTTATGCCTGTATATATATGTGTAGTTCAGTGGCCAACGTGAGGTAAAGCCTGTAATGCTCCAGCCTGAACAGAGGGTGTCGGAGAGAAGTAAAACGGCATGGAATGGCCAAACAGTACACTGACACCTGGATGATTGAATAGAAAGAAATAATGCTGGAATTGCAGAGGCGTAGTAACCATTAAGAAGGGTAATACTGGAATAAAGTATTTCAAATGAAGCTGACAGTTGGCCTAATGCTCTGAACTCAATGTTTGTGCTGTGTTGTGATCAGTGTAACAAGAGAGTTTAAGTTAGTTATGAAGTAGAAGGTACATCCTTCTTGATTTCAGGGACAGTGGTCTTGATGGTACTGAGCAGCACCTGGTCAGAGCTTTGCTGAATCCAGAGTCGGACAGCATACTCCTTGGTCTTTTAGCTATCAGTGAGGTGTCTCCAGAGCCCAGAGGAGAATTCGAGCAGAGGAGTCCTTTCCTGCCGCCATCACGCCAGATAAGCTAACTTGGCCAGCTGAGCTCAACATTATGTCCCCTCATCTTGAACTGACTTTGTAAAATTAACATTAAGAGGGGAATTTACTTGTCTTAAAATCAGGAACTGTGAACATCTCCAATACTAGTCCCTAAAGACAAACTATTGAAGTCATGATGACAAATACCAACAGAGCTTGAACAAAACAAAACCAGTATTACCTCATTTTACTACTACACAACTGACACACATAGGATATTTTTAATAATATAGGTCACTACCAGATTCATATTAATACATTCTGTACATAACTTGTAATTTAAATTGATTGTGATTCCTGGTTCCCTTGTAGTTGAATCAGGACACATATTCATTCATGCCAGTAATGAATACATATTGTTAATTGAAAAGTTACGAGTGACTTCTTTAAGATATTCTCATAGAGTGTTATATGTATGTGAGTGTCACAGTGTTGTTAAGAGTAGTGGATTAAATTAAATTGTTTATCTGTCTGTTGTTGTGACTTACACTTCACCATACTCATACCCTAGACACATAACGTAGCATCACACTATTCCAGAATAATTCTGACTGAGATATATAGATATGTGGTAGCAAGTAAGGTTATATATATTACACTACTCTTATTAGATATATATACCTTCACAGCTGATCTCAGTCAGTACACTAAGTCCCCTATAAATATTTATAACATCCCACTTCACCACATATATCGCTGTCTGTCCCTCCAACTTTGTCTATATTACTGCCAAGATATGTGTACGATTCTACATCTTGTATTGGTGTTTCTTCAATTTCAACCCTGTTATCATTACCTGCATTTATTTTCATTATTTTTGTCTTTTCCTTGTGTATTTTTAGACCCAATTGCTGTGACCTCTCATCGAGTGTTTTCAATTTGTCCTGCATCTGATTATAGTTATGGGACAGAAGAGCCAAGTCATCAGCAAAATCCAGATCATCCAACTGCTTAGTCAGAGTCCACTGGATTCCATTTCTGTTGTGTGTTGTCGATGATCTCATAACCCAATCTATTGCCAGGAAGAAAAGAAATGGAGACAAGAGGCATCCCTGTCGCACTCCTGTTCTTATCCCAAACGGTTCTGTAAGCTGTCCTTCGTGAAGATATAGCGTTAAGGAAAAAAAAAAAAATCCCAGTTAAACTCGTTTTAAAATTCCGGTCTCAAAGAGATTCTTAAAGGATGAAAGGCCTGTGTTTGAGTCCGATTTTGCTAGGCGCTCGCGACGGAAGTCAAGTGTTTGTGGCCGGTGTAAAAAAGACAAAGGATCCCGTTACACGCCCATTGAGGCATATTGGGAATATAGTGTTAGGCCCATATATTTTCTTGACCGTCGGCACACTAGGGGTGATGTGGTCAGCATCACGCCGGCCGCCTTAACCTTCCCAGAGTTGCTCTGGTACCCATTTGGGGCTGGGTCGACCCAGGAGCCGTTTGTGGCCTAAACAAAATCCCACCTCATCTGGGGATCGAACCATAGACCACTGAGCTAGGAAGCCAGTGCACTAACCACTATGCTACCGCGGCTCCCGTGGCCGGTGTAGTTGAACCAATTTAGTGTTTCGCGTTGTCCAGAATTTATATTTTATTAACCATCATTTAGTTTCCTTTACCACGATGTGTCACTTCTTCTTCTTCGTACACTCTCAGACGTCGACTTGAATAAGTTTAAATAAAGCGATGGCCAGCCTGAGGTTGTTGGTAACTCCACAGAGTTTTGTACAGGAGTGGTACCGTGACGGCAGATGTCCACTTTTTAAAAACTTCAACATTACATCATTCTTAAATTTTAAAACTACACGAAAATCTAAAGCGATAGGAAAGTCTTTACGTCAAACATGGGAAAACCAACATGTAATTTAAGAGTTAGTTCAAAGTCTGTCGCAGTCATCATGTGTGCGTAAACTCTTGTTCTCCTAATGTTTTCTGTTGTTTTGCAACCGTCATGTCTGGAAAACAGTCTGCTGCTTCATGTTCTGGTAGTGCATGTAAGGTAAAAGGTAAAGGATCCCGTTACACTCCCGCCCATTGAGGCATATTGGGAATATGTAGATGTAAAGGATCCCGTTACATGCCCATTGAGACATATTGGGAATATGTAGATTTAAAGGATCCCGTTACACGCCCATTGAGACATATTGGGAATATGTAAATTTAAAGGATTCCGTTACACGCCTGAGGCATATTGGGAATATGTAGATTTAAAGGATTCCGTTACACGTCTGAGGCATATTGGGAATATGTAGATTTAAAGGATTCCGTTACACGTCTGAGGCATACTGGGAATATGTGGATTTAAAGGATCCCGTTAAACGTCTGAGACATATTGGGAATATGTAGATTTAAAGGATTCCGTTACATGCCCAGTGAGACATATTGGGAATATGTAGATTTAAAGGATCCCGTTACATGCCCATTGAGGCATATTGGGAATATGTAGATTTAAAGGATTCCGTTACACGCCCATTGAGACATATTGGGAATATGTAGATTTAAAGGATCCCGTTACACGCCCATTGAGACATATTGGGAATATGTAGATTTAAAGGATCCCCTTACACGTCTGAGGCATATTGGGAATATGTAGATTTAAAGGATCCCGTTACACGCCCATTGAGACTGTTGCGTGCATATTTTGACGCACATATTACAAAAAAATCGATATGGCTATTTAATATGGAAAAAAATATAGACATTCATTCATTTGTGTATGAAAATGCTGTCTATGGTAAAAGCGAGAGAATCCATGTTCGATTCACACTTTTGATTATAGGAGTAATCGTTCTGGATATTGATCCGGCGCATGGATTTTGCTCTCATGCCTGTACCTATTTTTTAGGGCCAGAAAATAGATTAATTTGCTTATTATGTTTATGGCCTGAATTCATATGTATTACATATTATTAGTACAAGTAGAATCAGTCCTATATTGTATATTTTGGATGGGTAGGCGGGACTAGATTCTTGTTACGCCGCTGTAGCGGAAGTAGGAGTTGTCTTGACGAGTGGTGATGAGTTCCGATGTACCGTGACAATGGCGGGTACGCCTTTTCTAGGGCTGGCAGATTCTTAAGGAAAAAATGATTTATGAAGTGGTTTTCCTTCTATAGGAGATTGTTCCTCTACTAGAGTTTGTGTTAGAGACTCTCCTAAGGTACGGTACCATGTATGATTCGGACTCCATGTAATGCCAGTCCCTGTTATTGATGATCTCAGGTCGGTTAGACCTAGCTGGAATTTTGTGCTTCGCAACGCTAGGGTCAAGTTTGTATCGACGGAGATGACGGGCTCCATACTATAATTATGTCTACGTGAGGTAACTAGATTACTGTAGATCTGTATGGAGGAACTTTATGAAATTATGCATATGTATTGCAAATTAACTTTGGCTTATAAATATATCCTCCTGTGAGCGAGTGAGCGACAACTCAGGAAGGCGGCCATGTTAAATTCCTGTCATCATACTTTAGTATCACTGTCCAAAGAACGGGGCATGTATCTTATTACTCGGACAGTGACAAGGAGATCTCAATCTTGATAGTGCATTGGTGCCTTGTAGACACATGTGTATGAGTGATTATATTGGTCAGCACACGAACAGTACACCATTCGCGTTAATCACAGTCTACACTTCTACTCCATACATACACCATCCTGCGTCGGTTGAAGTGACCAAGTTTAGGGCCTGCTTCCCCTGGAGCCTTAGAGGGAAACTACTGTTTACAGCTGCCTTTGCCTTCCCTAACTTAGGACTAGGGTGAGTTACCCATTTACAGCTGGGTAGACGGGAGCATGCCTGATCTTCACAACTCTGTACACTACCATGGACACATACAGTAGTGGCACCACCAACAACATGTTACAGTGATTGATAGTGGAGCTTTACAGAAGGAAGAGAACACACCACACTTTACAGAAGGGAAAGAAAGAAACTTTACAGTGGTGGCCAGTATGGAGAGTAGCTATAGGAACTACCCAAGTTCTTCATGGAGAGAAAAGAACCAATATTACAGGGATACTCAGTATAATGAGCGTGATGATTATGATCATGAATATTATGATTCAAACCCAAATAGGGGTTATAAAAGGGGAAATAATAATTATAGAGACAATTATAACCGAGGTAGATCACAACACAAAAGACATGGTAAATCGTATTACCAGGCTAACTCTGCACAACAGGAGTTCCATGACACCGGTAATCAGAATAATGATAAAAAAGACTCCAATAGTGTAGCAAATTCCGCTTTCGATTTTGCTAGAGCATCTGAGTGTTCGCAATGCAAAACATTATTCGATCCAACCACAGTTTCTACTTTAAGCTGCGGTCACCCGCTTCCCGCGCTCCATGCGTCAATCGCGCATAATGGAAGGGGTGCTCTTGTCTTTAATAGGGGCCTAATAGATGGTACTCCGGTATCAATTCTTTTCGACTCGGGGTGCACTACCATCGGAGTGAGGGAATCACTCGTAAATCCTTCTCGAGCTACAGGCAATATAGTCAAATGTGTAACATTTGGTGGCACATTGGAGAAGTACTCCACTGCCATTATCAATATTGCTACGCCTTTCTTTACAGGAGAGGTGCAAGCATGTCTCTTGCCGAATCCGATCGCTGATCTTATCATCGGTCGCATTCATGGAGTGAAAGAATGCACTCCACAACAAATTTCTAATTGGGAAAATGTTAATATGCAATCTGCGAATGCAGTAATCACTAGGGCTCAAGCTCTTAATATGCCACAATCTTCACATTCTGAAGATAATGATGCGCAGATCCAAGATGATCCCTTGGAGATTTCCCATGATTCCTTTATCAAACAGCAGGAAGATGATCCTACTCTAAAGAAATTCTTTACTCTGGCAACAAAAGGTGATCCGAATAAGGATACAAATCGTAAATCTTGGATTACGATGAGGAATGGCGTACTTGTACATATGGTACAAGACCTCGCTAAGTCCATTCATTCTCAAATCCTTGTGCCTAAAAATATGAGAGTTAAAATCTTACAGCACGCTCATGATTCGCAGTGTGCTGGACATATGGGTTTTTCCCGTACTAAAGCTAGAGTTCTTCAATCTTTCTTTTGGCCTGCTGTGAATAAGGACATACGAATCTATTGTCGATCTTGTAAAGTATGTCAAGAGATTAAATCCAGAGGTCCACGCCATGATGCACCTATTCAGGCTGCAGACATTCCCATTCGACCATTTCAAAAAATGGCGATAGATATCATTGGTCCATTTAAGATAAAGTCTGCTAGAGGACACCAATTTATTTTGACGTGTGTTGATATGTGCACACGTTGGCCGGAGGCTGTTCCTCTAAGAGCATAACTACTGCTGATGTCGCAGATGCTCTTTGGTTAATATTTTCTCGTCTGGGGTTTCCAGCAGAAATATTATCCGACCATGGTACCCAACTCATATCGGATACCATGTCTCAAGTAATGTCGACTCTTAAGATAGAGAGATCGCTGAGTAGTATTTATCATCCTATGTTCAATGGGATGGTGGAACGTTTGAATAGAACTCTGAAAAACCTACTAGGTAAGATAACAGAAGATCATCCTCAGGATTGGGATAGGGTTTTACCCGCGGCTCTCTTTGCATATAGAGAGGTCGCCAACGAACATACAGGATTTTCTCCCTTTGAACTTGTCTTTGGCGCGAAACCGCGAGGTCCTATGTCCTTACTTCATGATCTTATAACTGCTGATAATATTGTCGATGACACAAAATCCTCTTATGAAAATGTCATCGCACTTAGACACAAGATTATTGAAGCATGCAAATTGGCAACTGCTTCTTCTGAATTTGCGAAACAGAAGGCAAGGGAATTTGCCAATAAAAAGAGATGCTTGCGACAACTTTGTCCAGGTGACAAAGCATTTGTCTTGCTACCTTGTAGGGAAAATAGACTTCTTATTTCTTGGAAAGGTCCGTACGATATAATATCAAAAGTTTCCGATGTTGACTATATCGTCGATATTGACGGGAAGCGTAAAACCTTCCACATCAACATGCTCACGGAATTCCATGAACGTCCTGATTATTTACAACCTGTTTTCCAGGCAACGGACGATTTTCCAGTCCAACATGGACAATACTCATCTCTGTCAGTAATACAGGATGAGGAAACGAGTTTCTCGGATGTAAATTTACCTTTTCCAATGATTCCTCTTCACTCTAATGAATCATGGAAAGATGTTGCAATTTCTCCAGAATTATCTCCAGGAGAGCAGAAACAAGTTTCTACTATGTTAGAACAATTTCAGGATGTCCTTACTGACATTCCTGGTCAAACTGATGTCATTCAACATGACATTATTCTTACTGACCATAGTCCTATAAGAGTCAGACCGTATCCTATCCCGATACATTTTCAAGCACAGGTAGAGAAAGAGTTAGATGAGATGATAGAGTTAAAAATTATTGAACCATCCACATCAGCATATTCTTCGCCGATGGTTATTGTACGAAAAAAAGACAATAACATACGTCTTTGCGTGGATTATCGCAAATTGAATCAAGTGACTAAATTTGATGCTGAACCTATGCCTTTACTAGAAGAGCTACTTACGAGACTATCGAATTCTCATTTCTTTACTAAACTCGATTTGTCTAAGGGATATTGGCAAGTTCCACTATCCGAACACGCCAAACCGTTTACTGCTTTTTCGACGCCTAGGGGTCTATTCCAATGGAATTTCATGCCTTTCGGTCTTATGAACGCCCCTGCAACATTTGTACGCATGATGCGTCGAATCCTATCTCATCGCTCAGATGTCATTGCGTATCTTGATGACATCTGTCTTTTCAGTGATACTTGGAACGATCACTATAATGGGATAAATGAACTATTGTCTATCTTACGCGAGCATAACCTGACAGCGAAACCATCGAAAGCATGTATTGGTTTTAGCGAAATATCTTTCTTAGGACACCGTGTTGGTCATGGGTTCCTAAAAACAGAAGACCATAATACAAGTAAGATACTTAACATTTCTATTCCTAAGACTAAAAAGCAAGTGCGAAGTCTCTTAGGTCTAATACAATTTTATGGACGATTCATTCCGAATCTGTCCTCCATTATGTCACCTCTTTCTTCCTTGCTAAAGAAAGGGTCTCCTAATGTAGTCCATTGGACTCAAGAATGTCAATCCTCTTTGGATAAGGTTAAAACTATGTTTTCTACTTCACCTATCCTAGTATTGCCTTCTAAGGATAAGACATTTATTCTTCGTAGTGACGCTTCATCCACCGGGATTGGAGCAGCACTAATGCAAGAGTACTCTGGAACTCTGCATCCTGTGATGTATATTTCTCGGAAATTAAATGCCGCAGAGAAGAATTACTCGGTCCTAGACCGTGAATTATTGGCTAGCGCAGTGGTTTGGTCAATCCTTAAAATTGCAAAACGATTTCTTCTGGGCGCGCATTTCATTGTGGAAGATAATGACCAGAAAGCCTAAATCTTAACGGCTATTCCTTTAGAGTAAAAATGGTTGAAGAAAGCTTCTGGGCGCGAGAACTGAACGCTCTTACGATACGCGATTACGCGATTGCTCTACAGCCATTTCATTTTTCGGTGCGAGCTATCCGTGGGTCAGAAAATGTGATGGCAGATATTTTGTCTAGATGCCCACATGATTCATAACTGTTATACAACTTTGATACAGTTGTTTCTATGTTGAAATGTGTACACATATGTAATATATCATATATTGATTGTAACACTACTTAGCGGTTCATTGATATTTATTCACCGCTGATCTTTCAATGTTTTTCGTCTTTGATGATCATGATGTTAAGATATCTTAGATGAAATTTATGTATAAACTAATGTGGAAATTGTGTCATTGCTAATATTGTAGTATGCGTTGGTGACACCTCTCTGGAAATATTAATACTTAGAGAAGTATCTTCTCTAAGGTCAAAAAACTTATGCTTATCATCTGCGCATTGTTATTGGTGCGTTGTGAGCCTATTGTATGTTGCTCCTAGATGTATTTCAAAAAAAAAATGTACCATTTTTTTTTCCCGAGGGGTGTGGTAATCTGTTGCGTGCATATTTTGACGCACATATTACAAAAAAATCGATATAGCTATTTAATATGGAAAAAAATATAGACATTCGTTCATTTGTGTATGAAAATGCTGTCTATGGTAAAAGCGAGAGAATCCATGTTCGATTCACACTTTTGATTATAGGAGTAATCGTTCTGGATATTGATCCGGCGCATGGATTTTGCTCTCATGCCTGTACCTATTTTTTAGGGCCAGAAAATAGATTAATTTGCTTATTATGTTTATGGCCTGAATTCATATGTATTACATATTATTAGTACAAGTAGAATCAGTCCTATATTGTATATTTTGGATGGGTAGGCGGGACTAGATTCTTGTTACGCCGCTGTAGCGGAAGTAGGAGTTGTCTTGACGAGTGGTGATGAGTTCCGATGTACCGTGACAATGGCGGGTACGCCTTTTCTAGGGCTGGCAGATTCTTAAGGAAAAATGATTTATGAAGTGGTTTTCCTTCTATAGGAGATTGTTCCTCTACTAGAGTTTGTGTTAGAGACTCTCCTAAGGTACGGTACCATGTATGATTTGGACTCCATGTAATGCCAGTCCCTGTTATTGATGATCTCAGATCGGTTAGACCTAGCTGGAATTTTGTGCTTCGCAACGCTAGGGTCAAGTTTGTATCGACGGAGATGACGGGCTCCATACTATAATTATGTCTACGTGAGGTAACTAGATTACTGTAGATCTGTATGGAGGAACTTTATGAAATTATGCATATGTATTGCAAATTAACTTTGGCTTATAAATATATCCTCATGTGAGCGAGTGAGCGACAACTCAGGAAGGCGGCCATGTTAAATTCCTGTCATCATACTTTAGTATCACTGTCCAAAAAACGGGGCATGTATCTTATTACTCGGACAGTGACAAGGAGATCTCAATCTTGATAGAAACCCCCTTTTCGTGGTTTCATAATATACTACAAACTATGGACGTCAAGCAACTTTAGTTGTTTACCGATCCGCCTTCACTGACGCGTTTAGTCAGATAGGGGATGCGGCCATAATGTATCATGACATTGAACTTTTGATGTACTACCCATTATTTATGAATGTGTCATGACTTCAGATCTGCTATGTATGCCTACAAATCGATGTGTCAACATACCCATGATGTACTCGTATGTCCCAGTGTGTACGTCTGAATAAATTGTGTAAACAAAGATCCTAACAGTCTGCATTGGTGCCTTGTAGACACATGTGTATGAGTGATTATATTGGTCAGCACACGAACAGTACACCATTCGCGTTAATCACAGTCTACACTTCTACTCCATACATACACCATCCTGCGTCGGTTGAAGTGACCAAGTTTAGGGCCTGCTTCCCCTGGAGCCTTAGAGGGAAACTACTGTTTACAGCTGCCTTTGCCTTCCCTAACTTAGGACTAGGGTGAGTTACCCATTTACAGCTGGGTAGACGGGAGCATGCCTGATCTTCACAACTCTGTACACTACCATGGACACATACAGTAGTGGCACCACCAACAACATGTTACAGTGATTGATAGTGGAGCTTTACAGAAGGAAGAGAACACACCACACTTTACAGAAGGGAAAGAAAGAAACTTTACAGAGACATATTGGGAATATGTACATTTAAAGGATCCCGTTACACGTCTGAGGCATATTGGGAATATGTAGATTTAAAGGATCCCGTTACACGTCTGAGGCATATTGGGAATATGTAGATTTAAAGGATCCCGTTACACGTCTGAGGCATATTGGGAATATGTAGATTTAAAGGATCCCGTTACACGTCTGAGGCATATTGGGAATATGTAGATTTAAAGGATTCCGTTACACGTCTGAGACATATTGGGAATATGTAGATTTAAAGGATCCCGTTACACGTCTGAGGCATATTGGGATTATGTAGATTTAAAGGATCCCGTTACATGCCCATCGAGGGTTATTGGGAATATAGTTTTAGGCCCATATTTTCTTGACCATCGGCACACTAGGGGTGATGTGGTCAGCATCACGCTGGCCACCTTAACCTTCCCAGAGTTGCTATGGTACCCAAATCATGAGACTGGGTCGACACCGGAGCCGTCTGCAGTCTAAAAAATCCCACCTCAACCGGAGATCGAACCATGGACCACCTAGCTAAGAAGCTAGTGCACTAACCACAGCGCTACCGCTGCTACCTCTGCCACCTGTGCATGTAATGTGCAGAAGAAAAGTATTTGCTTGATTGTAGGACTGCAACTGTTGAGGTTTTTGAATTATTAAACAAGACAAGATAAAGGGTTCTGCAACGAGAACTTGAATTT
Organism: Oreohelix idahoensis; assembly: GCA_024509875.1. Lineage (NCBI taxonomy): Eukaryota > Metazoa > Mollusca > Gastropoda > Stylommatophora > Oreohelicidae > Oreohelix > Oreohelix idahoensis. The sequence continues at coordinate 113,939 of JAMPIV010008584.1, read as the reverse complement.
GTCAGCAGTGAAAGTGACATGTTCAAGGAACTGTTGAGAAACCTGTCCATACTTAAGATATTACAATCAACACTCGACGCCTACTTCAAAAAGACACTGAAACTCGAGGAAGATGCCTATGTTGGAACCTCATCTGACATATAGCATACAACTGCTGCTGTCATCTATCGCTAATTTATTGACATAATAACTCAGTCATGATACACTATTTCATGTAACATAATAATTCCATCATGATCATTATTCTATATAACATAATAACTCAATCATGATACATTATTCCATATAACATAATAACTCAATAATGATACATTATTCCATATAACACAATAACTCAGTCATGATAAATTATTCCATATAACATAATAACTCAGTTGTGATAAATTATTCCATATAACATAATAATAACTCAATCGTGATAAATTATTCCATATAACATAATAACTCAATCGTGATAAAATATTACTTATAACATAATAACTCAATCCTGATACATTATTCCATATACTATAATAACTCAATCATGATACATTACTCCATATAACATAATAACTCAATCATGGTACATTATGTCATATAACATAATAACTCAATTGTGATAAATTATTCCATATACTATAATAACTCAATCATGATAAATTATTCCAAATAGCATAATAACTCAGTCATGATACATTATTCCATATAACATAATAACTCAGTCATGATACATTATTCCATATGTCGCGAGTGGGTTATGTAAGAGTGTCTGACGAGAACCAAGTCTGTGTGATGTCAGAGACAAGACGAAATCTGAGAGAGATCTGAGATGATAGACGAGAAATGGTGTTGATAGTGGATAGTGTGACTTATAGTGTATCCACATACCACAGTACGAGTATAAGTTAAAGAGTACAGGTACAGATAGGAAAGGAAATGTGATCCGTAAAAAGAAATTATATATATTTGATTAACAAGAGAAAAAAACCACTGGTAAAATAAGCATAAAATCAAGCACTACAAAAAAAAAAAAAAAAAAACTTCACTAATAAGCAGGTATTAAATGTACGAGACACTCAAACCAAAGGTTAGTACAAAAATTGTTGGGAACACTCCCGGAAAAAAACCCATAGGTTCAACGTTCCCACAATTTTGGGGTGGATATAAAATTAATAATCCTTTGTTGGAAAAACCCTGAAATAAAGAACTGTACCTACACAACACAATCCCGCTGACTTGTCCCTGTCAGCAACGCTGCTAATCACTTCACTCTATTAATTTGGTACACAAGTTCTTAAACAATCTACCCTCCCCTCAATTAATTTGAGTGCACTCTACCCCAAAATCCTTCTTCGTTGGAACGTGTGCGTTGCTGCTTCACTAGGATCACGGTTAGCCGATGGAGAAATTTTGACCCTATCTTCTCCAGGGTAATTGCTGATTTAATCCGTGAATTGACTGCACTCTGCTGTAAATCCAGGAAATCGGGGGTTGCGATGGCAACACTCAAGATAAAACAAATGATGAGGAATAATCCACCTTTTATGTAATGGCCCACTACTGTAGCGGTCCTCACTGGTAAGGGAAGACGTAGCTTGATAAAGAGAACTGGTGCAAACGGAGCATGGGCGCTCCTCTTATTAGCTTGGTAAAGAGAACTGGTGCAAACGAAGCATGAGCGCTCCTCTTATTAGCTTGGTAAAGAGAACTGGTGCAAACGGAGCATGAGCGCTCCTCTTATTAGGTTTTGGGTGAAGTCTTGGTACTCCAAGCAAAGGCCACTCATCAATGTGCCCGTAATAGGGTGATGAACTAGGCACGCATGTAGTTACGTGCAACCCAGCTGTTAAAGGTCGATAAATGGCGCGACCCTTCTTCCAGGAGGGTAACCAGGCCTAAGGCTTCAGCGTAGGGCCTGAACTAACCCGGGGCTAGCGCAACTGTCAGAATCTCTCACGCTTGTAATCAAAAGCAGGCAAGCTGGAGTTAAGTTTGCTACTATCTACCGGCAAGAATTTTAGGACTGAAGCAATGAGAGATAGACACGACTGCCTAAATATAGTGAGAGTTTGCCACAGGTGTTCAGCGTGATTTGAACACCTGCATAGGGAGCAGAAAAATAACACGTAATAGTTATCAAGAGACTTCTCTAGGACACCTGCTACCAAGAATTTAGCGCAACAAGGAAAAGAGGATTAAGCTAGCGAGTCCCAGACTTTCCTGGCCATCAAAGCACAGGGAACTCTTTAGGAACAGTTTCCCGTGTCAAAGACCCGGGACTTTTTGCCGCTATTTCTCAAACTGAGTGTTGTCGGGCTTCTGACTCGTGGTCAAACGAACTCTAAAAAAAGATGCCACTGTCCACGACAGTGAGTCCGGGACGCGTCAGTTATCTCCTACCTACATTACAGAAACAGGGGACCGAACCTATCAGCTTCCAGAATGACAAGTCAATTACCCCGCTTGTATCTACAGAAACGAAAAGAAGTGAAATGGGCGTGACAAAATTGAGACAGAAATTAGGAGTGAAGGTAGTTCAGTCTAAGTGGCCAGAATTTATAATCCATGTTGCCACACCATATAGGTTAGTTATTGTACTAGTAGTGCGTGTATTGCCGCCATTAGTGTTACGATATATACCCATCATTCATGACCCTTTTCGATCCATATAGAACAAGAAGCCACCGCTGGCCTCCACGTGCAGGAAGCTTGCTGTAAAGTATTCGTGTTCACGCAGCAGTGGTTTCTCTTGCATCATGTACAGCCTGATATTAGCCGCCTCTTACGATTGCCGGAGGGAGCATTAGACTTATTCTTTCCCTGTCTTCTCAGAGATTCGGTAACTACACGGGGAATAGACTGTTATGGAGCTGGCTAACAATGACAACGAATACGCTATTTATCATTTTCCGTATCGTTCCTATTATTATTATTATCGCTCCTTACGGAGCATGGCGCCACCACTGTAGTTAGTCCTCTTGCTAGAAGCCTGCACCAAACAGTCACATGATGTTGTATGAGTGGTTTCTGTAGAAATTTGTTTTACGTGATGAGGTTGTCAGCCTTCATACACAGCCTTATTTTAGTCACCTTGTACAACATGTCTTGGCGATTAGTAGACCTCCTCTTTCTTTGTTTCATTATAAACCCCCGGGAACGACACGAGGCGACTACATACGGTTTTTAAAAAAAAAAATAAAATTTTGCCTCGTTTTTGGCGAGGCGGTCCCGTTCAACCTAGCCGGTTATATTAGGGCGCATGTCCAAATATAAAAGATCTGTAGGTCTGGAGAATTAGATATAACCAAATGCAGTAGTATATATCTCGGGTTTAAAAAAATACAGTAAACTATACCAGAAGTTCTCAACGTGGGCCATAACCCCTTCCCCCCGAGGCAGGCCGTATTTCTAGGGGGTCACAATAATATTGCAAAGTGCCTTTTTTCCAGCTAATAGCGAATTTGAAAGAGCGGGGGAGGGGGGCACAGAAGTAAACGAGGCTCAGAAAGGGGCCACGAGCAAGGAAAAAAAGAAGTTGAGAATCCCTGATGTACATTAGTGTCAGGATCGCATCTCTTTTTATGCTGTGATTTTACTGACCTCTTAGAGCGCGGTTTCGTTTAGCATTGTGTTTTCTAGGGACTTGTCCTGAGCGTTACGCGAGGTATGCCTGTAACTGTTTGTGCTCTTGTTGTAGTATCTGTAACGATATTACAAGTATTTTTCTTGCCTTGTATTTTCGTCTTTAGCCCTATAACCTAACTGGATATCTCTTCCAAAATACATAAAATAATCTTTAAGGTTCTTTGTTCTTCATTATTCTTTGTCCTCGGTGTGAAATGGACCCCGTTCGGTTCAAAAATTCAATTCAGCGCACGTTTCAAAGAAACTGGTAGTTGGGGAAACCAAACATGTGTGACCTGTTTAAGTAAAATAAGGATTCTTTCACGAATGCAACAAGAACTCGGTAATACTAGAACAAGGCATTGTCGGTTGGGGATATATTCTTGGATTTCAAATCCGCCTCGATGATATCATAAATATCCATGTAATTTGTTTCCAGGCCCAGACATGACGTATTAGCATTTTTTAAAGCGAAATTGGGAAGAACATTCCCTTCAACCATGACTGTCTATTTACAGAAGGCACGAAACTATAGCTTTTCACGAAGACTAGATAGGTGATGTCACTACATAAGAGATAAAGACAGCCGCAATTGAACAGCAGGAGTTGGTTGTACACTGAGGCGGTACGGGCAACGCTGGCATACATGGTAGTCCTTGTCAGGACAAGTCCTTGTCAGGGCTTCATCATGATGACAGATAGATTTCCTAGCTAGGCGGTGCTGATGTTCAGAAAGTACTGGGTTCAATTTTCCGGTAAGCCACTCACGTCTGTTGTTTTTCTGTTGTCTAATTTTCAACTTATTTCTCACGAGTGCCTGAAACATACCTTTCATTCATTCCTTCATTCATAACCCTCCACTCCCACAGGAGCATAGGCCTTCAACAAACATACCTTTATGTGTTTAATATTTATTTATTTACTGGTCGATAGATGCTGTTAGTTGTTTTCAGGACTTAGTATCTATCAACGCTGTACGAGCTGACAGCCTTTTTCAGGACTATCCTTTTCATGGCTTCTACATGCTAGCGAATGAAAGCTGGTGGCCTTATTTTCAGGGCTTAGTTTTTAGCAACCGTAAGCTTCAGTTAACAGAGGTATCTTATTTTTTAATGACAAATTGCGTTTCGATATAACCGACGTATTTAAATCTAGGTTGAGGGGGATTTTTTTTTTTTTTTAACCAGCGGCACTTGAGCTTTCAGCACTTCGGCCCAATGACATGTCATTGCGAGGCTGGGGAACCTGAGGACTTTCCTTCCAACCCGGTCAGGAGCTTCGCTCCTTCCCATCCACAGAGGGTTTATCACAGGAGCCGTTCAGGCTTTTCAGTCAAATTTCCGGCCGTAAACATTTCTTCAAACGCCGACGCCCGGGTTTGAACCATGAACACCTGGTCGCCAGTACAACGCCGAAGCCATTACACCAGCGCGGCTCCCAGGTTGAGGGGGATATGCCTCGCCACAGGAAGGCAAAACCGGAAGAAGGAAAAAAAAAAACTACTTCCAACGAAGTAAAATTTCGTCAAATTTTCTGTGTTGGACGTATCCTTTTTATTGTTCGTACGAGTAAGTCACCCGCCAAAAGATCTTCTTTGATCATTAGCCGCCGACTGTCTAAGCAGTCAGCGTCCATCACGCCTGGTGGCGTCGGCTGTCTTCCCTGGATGTAACGCGTAAGACAAGGCAGAGGGGAGAAGTGATTAAGTACTCCGTCGCTGAGTCATTATTGAAGATTTCATTACTCCGTCGCTGAGTCATTATTGAAGATTTCATTACTCCGTCGCTGAGTCATTATTGAAGATTTCATTACTCCGTCGCTGAGTCATTATTGAAGATTTCATTACTCCGTCGCTGAGTCATTATTGAAGATTTCATTACTCCGTCGCTGAGTCATTATTGAAGATTTCATTACTCCGTCGCTGAGTCATTATTGAAGATAGTATCGACTAGAGCGACTAAATCAGCCGAGTTACTGAAAATGTAACTAACCCCATCCTTTATTCCCACGCACTCACCCGAAATACCAATGGGGAAAATTAAAAAAAATTGCATCCAAAGATCAAACATCCGCCATTATTAAGGATGGGAACAATTTGCGCGCTATATTTCAACTGGTGCGCAAATAAGTTCCCGGTCGAAAAACGCGCCATGAAAAAGACTGCAACTTTGATATGAAAAGATGGAACATAATAATGAGACGGAAGGATAAGAAAACTCTAAAAGTGTCGATAGTTGCTTCACTGTTTAAGTCTTGATTAATTCTGTCTTCCTTGTAATGTTTCTCGTCTTGTAAGAGAAAAATGAGAAGGATTGGCCGAGGTGTAATAACGTCTTACTAGGATCACCATGTGACGTATTCTTTCCAGAACGTTGTCTCCATTACAGCTGCTCTGAACGCATCACGATTCTGGGCAAGTCGACCTGCATCAGCCAAAGACAAGTTCAGACTCTCTGTGATGTCCTGGGTCCACCGTCATCTAGGTCGACCCCTTCCCCTTTTTCCAGGGACCATTCCTTCCATCACTGTTTTTTCCAGACTACTATGTCTTTTTATATGACCGAAAAAATTCAGCTTCCTTATTGCGATGGTATTTAGGAGCCAATGTTCCTGTACGTTTAGTGAGTGCAGTACTTCTCTGTTAGTCTTTTTTTCTGTCTCAACATCCTTCTGTAGCATTTCATTTTTTCTCTCTCTTTTTTTTTTCCTTAACCAGCGGCACTTGGGCTTTCAGCCCTTCGGCCCAATGACATGTCATTGCGAGGCTGGGGAACCTGAGGACTTTCCTTCCAACCCGGTCAGGAGCTTCGCTCCTTCCCATCCACAGAGGGTTTATCACAGGAGCCGTTCAGGTTATTCAGTCAAATTTCCGGCCGTAAACATTTCTTCAAACGCTGACGCCTGGGTTTGAACCATGAACACCTGGTCGCCAGTACAACGCCGAAGCCATTACACCAGCGCGGCTCCCGCAGCAGCATTTCATTTCGAATGATGTAATCTTTTTTGCAACTGTTTTATTGAGTGTCCAAGTCTCGCAGCCGTATGTTGCTACTGGGAATATACATGCTCTGATCAGTTGTAACTTTGTTACTATCCTTACTAGGATAGACGACCAAAAAAAAAAAAAAAAATCGCCAACGTTGCAGACACAAGACCTTAGTCAGGGACACACAAACAAAAACAGAAAGGATACAAAGCGAGATCTATATAGGGAACATAAATAAAAATGATGCAACCCGTGGAATCGGCACGACAACTTAGGCAATTATCCTTTGTGTTAGTTCTAGTAGGAAGCATTACATTATTTGTTTGTTTTTGTTTTTTGGTTTATCCTACCGATTGTTTTCTTGTAGCGAGGCACGCGTCTTTCAACATATCAGAGGGCTACTACCATAAAAACACCCGTGTGTTACCGGGGCCCGAAAGGGGAGCAAAGAATAGTAACACTGTCCCCTGCCAAGCATGTCGTAGAAGGCGACTAAGGAGGGTTGGGCATGGGGCCGGTTACCCCATCCTGTAAAAAAAATTTTTACCACAAAAAACTTCAACAAATATGGACAAGTCAAATAAAGAAAATAAAACACAGCCATCCAAGACAGGGGAAGGTCCTCTCGCGGGGAGGCGTATGATGCAACACAGAGAAAGCCGAAAGGAGTCTGTGTTGCTGACTAACCTTCTTTCTTCTAGGAGAACTTCCAGATTTGGCACCTGGAATGTTCGGACATTGAACGAACAAGGGAAAGTGGCACAAGTAGCAGCAGAAATGAGGGAATACAAAATCGAGGTTCTGGGAATGTGTGAAACAAAGTGGAAGGGGGTAGACAGGAAGAAACTCATCACAGGTGAATTGGTGCTGTCCTCAGGACACGAAGACGAAAGTTCACACCACAGTGAAGGGGTAGCTCTTATGTTATCTAAAGAAGCACAGAAAGCACTCATTGAATGGGAAGCTGTGGGACCCAGAATAATAACAGCTATTTTCAAAACAGCTAAAAAGAAAATTCATGTCAATGTCATCCAATGTTATGCACCAACTAATGACAAAGAAGAGTCTGTGAAAGAAGCATTTTATACTAAACTACAGGAAATTATGGATAAAGTAAAAAGAAGAGACATCACAATTTTGATGGGTGACATGAATGCAAAGATAGGTACAGTCAATACCGGATTTGAAGAAGTCATGGGAAAACATGGGCTAGGAGTAATGAATGAAAATGGAGAACTATTCGCAAACTTCTGTGCTTCAAATCAACTGGCTATAGGAGGAAGCATGTTTCCACATAAGAGAATACACAAGGCAACATGGATATCACCAGACCATAGAACAGAAAATCAGATCGATCATATATGCATAAAGAAGAAGTTTAGATCATCATTGCAGGATGTAAAGGTATATAGAGGAGCAGATGTGGCATCAGATCACCATCTTCTGATAGCCAAAGTAAAAATGAAACTCAAGAGATATGCAACAATGCAAAATTATAGACAACAGTTTAATGTAGGACAGCTAAGAAATCAAGAAACAAGAGACAAATTTGCGGTCACAGTATCCAACAAATTCCAAGTGCTCCAACAGTTGGAAGATGTAGAGAATACAGAAGACTATTGGCAGCAGGTCAAAAACGGTATGGAAGGAGACATGTGAAGAAATACTGGGGAAAAGGGAAAGACAACAAAAAGCATGGATAACAACAGAAACCATCAATAAGATAAAAAGATAGAAAAAACAAGAAAGCAGAGTTAAACACAAGCAAAACCAGAAGTTCCAAAGCCAAGGCTCAAGAAGTGTACACAGAAGCAAACAAAGAAGTAAAAAGAAGTATCAAAAGAGACAAGAGGAAGTATATTGAGGAGTTGGCAAGAGAGGCAGAAGATGCTGCAGCCAAAGGAAATATGAGAGAACTGTATAGCAGCACAAAGAAGCTAACAGGGAAATACAAGCAAACAAGTTGCCTCATAAAAGATAAGAATGGGAAACTGCTCAGCAATATACAAGAGCAAATGAAGAGGTGGACAGAATATTTTGGGGACCTTCTCAATAGACCAGCTCCACAAAACCCGCCGGACATCCAGCCAGCAGAAGAAGAGCTACAAATTAACGGTGAAAGACCAACGAAGGAAGAAATAAAGAAAGCCATAAAGCTTCTAAGAGATGGAAAAGCGTCTGGACCTGATGGCATTCCAGCAGAGGCCATCAAAGCAGATATCGACACGGCTACAGAGATGTTATATAAATTACTTGGTAAAGTCTGGGAAAAAGAAGAGATACCAGCAGAATGGAAGGAAGGATATCTGGTTAAGTTGCCTAAGAAGGGAAATCTACAAGAGTGCACAAATTACACTGACAAACAACATTTTTCTTTCTTATATAAGAATAAGTGTTCTTAGGTCAGTTTCTTGCGCTGATTTCAAATTTGAAATCCGTTTATCTCTATCACGTCAGGTTCTTAAGATATTTGTGAATAAATATATTTTTGGGAAACCGTTATTTGCTCCGTTTCATTTTTACTATATAACTTTTTTAAAATTAATAAAATGCAAAATAATTCTACTTTTTATACTGCTAAAAGATGCATGACATATGTTACGCTATATTTCAAATAGTTACTGTATTTTGAAATAATTCTGAGTGAAATATGGCTTCTAGAAGTTGTAGAAATTCGGCTGATCTGTTCTGTTACGTGTGCGGATATTTTACCGATCGTGTTCACCAGAAAAACTTTACAACATTGCTAAAGAAATCATATGAACTTTATTTCGATTCGAAAGTTGATGATGCAAATAAATCTTGGATGCCAAATGCAGTTTGTTCGACTTGTGCAAATACATTGGCAGGTTGGTTACGAAAATCGCCGAAGCATAAGTTGATGCCTTTTGGAGTGCCAGTAATATGGCGTGAACCGATAAATCACGCTACTGATTGTTACTTCTGCTTGACAAATATCTATGGTTTCACTTTTAAAACTAGAAAGTCTGTGGTTTATCCAAATATTGAATCGGTTTTGAAACCAGTGCCTCATGATCCAATCACGTGTCCGATCCCAGTTCCACCAGAACAATATCCATTGGATGTGAATGAACATCAGAAAGTGATAGTTTACCTGCTTTAGAAACTAATTCTGACTCGGATTATATACCGGTGAATGATGGTGTTCACTTAATTAACCATTCAGAACTTTCAGATCTAATACGTGATCTTGCTCTCACCAAAGGACAAGCGGAATTACTCGGTTCGCGACTCAAAGAATGGAATCTTTTAGCGCCCAATACTCTGATATCTAAATTTCGTCATAGACACAGAGAACTTGTTCAATACTTTGAGATGGATGATGACATTTGCTATTGCAAAGATGTAAAAGGTCTAATGGTGCACCTCGGTCATGAGCACATAGTCAACGAATGGCGACTTTTCATCGACTCTTCCAAGACTAGTCTAAAAGCCGTGTTATTGCATAATGGAAATTTATTTTCATCAATTCCAGTCGCCTACTCTGTTCATATGAAAGAAACTTATGACAATGTGGCTATACTTTTGGCAAAAATAAAGTACAATGACTACCAATGGCGGATTTGTGGAGACCTAAAGGTCATTGCAATTCCACGGGCATGCAGACTGGGTATACTAAATTTTGTTGCTTCCTATGTGAATGGGACAGCCGCAACAGACAGGAACATTATGCAAGAAAGGTGTGGCCTATCAGGGATCGTATGCAGCTCGGGCATAAAAATATAATACTCGAGCCATTAGTTAACAAAGACAGCATCATTTTACGACCGTTACATATAAAGTTGGGGCTCATGAAGAATTTCGTAAAAGCGTTAGATAAAACGAGCAAAGCTTTCACTTATCTTCGAGAAAAGTTTCCGCAAATTAGCGATGCAAAGATAAAGGAAGGTATCTTTGTAGGACCTCAGATTAGGAAAGTTGTTGCAGACAAACAATTCGAGAACTTGTTACATGGTAGTGAACTTCGCGCATGGATGGCATTCAAATCGATCGTCGATAGCTTTCTGGGAAATCACAAATCTGTCGACTATGTGCATATTGTTAAGCAGTGCATAGATGCATACAGAATTATGGGCTGTAACATGTCCCTCAAAATCCATTTGCTCGATTCGCATCTTGACTTTTTCCCTGTCAACCTTGGCGAAGTCAGCGATGAACATGGAGAACGATTCCATCAAGATATCGCCGTAATGGAGTCACGTTATCAAGGACGGTGGAGTGTGACCATGCTTGCCGATTATTGTTGGATGCTTCATCGCGATGTACCACATGCCATTCACCGACGAAAGTCGACTGCAAATAAATTCAAGCCTACATAACTGTTATACTTCTTGTACAAATGATGTTGTAATACTGTATGCGTTGTTAAAAAACTTAATTGCGTATTTCTAGAGATCCCGACCTGATAGAGAAAAACGGTTTGCAGATTTAAAAACAGCGCATTAAAATTGACCAGAAAAACATAGAAGTGTTAGAGAAAGAAAAAAAAATTTTTTTTTTGTTAGCCAGTGTTATAGAGGAATAATGTTACTATCAGTGCCAGGAAAGGTATTGAACAGGATTATCCTTGAGAGATTAAAGGAGTCCATAGACAAGAAATTGAGAGATGAACAAGCAGGTTTTCGACAAAACAGATCATGTACAGACCAGATAGCCACTTTGAGAATAATAGTTGAACAAAGTCTGGAATGGAATTCACCACTATACATCGGATTTGTGGACTACGAAAAAGCATTTGACAGTGTGGACAGAGAATCACTTTGGAAATTGATGAAGCATTATGGAGTTCCCCTGAAGATCATTAATTTAATAAAGAAAACCTATGAAGACATGACGTGCAGAGTTCTTCATGAAGGACAGCTTACAGAACCATTTGGGATAAGAACAGGAGTGCGACAGGGATGCCTCTTGTCTCCATTTCTTTTCTTGCTGGCAATAGATTGGGTTATGAGATCATCGACAACACACAACAGAAATGGAATCCAGTGGACTCTGACTAAGCAGTTGGATGATCTGGATTTTGCTGATGATTTGGCTCTCCTGTCCCATAACCGTAATCAGATGCAGGACAAATTGAAAACACTCGATGAGAGGTCACAGCAATTGGGTCTGAAAATACATAGGGAAAAGACAAAAATAATGCGAATAAATGCAGGTAATGAAAACAGGGTTGAACTTGAAGAAACGCCAATAAGAGATGTAGAATCATACACATATCTTGGCAGTAATATAGATAAAGTTGGAGGGACAGACAGCGATATCAAAATAAGAATACAAAAAGCAAGAGGAGCTTTCATTGCATTGGGAAATATATGGAGATCAAGAGAAATAGGATCCAACACGAAAATAAGAATCTTCAGCTCAAATGTGAAGTCAGTCCTATTGTATGGCTCAGAGACATGGAGAACAACAAAGACAACAACCAAAAAGCTACAGACTTTCATAAATGGGTGCTTGCGTAGAATAGAGGGATTAAAATGGTATGACAAGGTTACCAATGTGGAACTGATGACAAGAACTGGACAAGTGCCAGTGGAACAAGAGATGAGAAGAAGACGATGGCGATGGATAGGACACACACTGAGGAAACCTGTTGATGGCATTGCAGGGCAGTCCTTGTTCTGGGGCCCCCAGGGCAGGAGAGGCAGAGGGGGACCAAGAGGTACATGGAGAGGAGAGTTGGAGGCGGGGGTGAGTGTGGTGAGGAGAACATGGAAAGAACTTGAGATGATGGCACGTGACAGGAGGACTTGGCATGTGTTTGTTGAAGGCCTATGCTCCTTTGGGAGTGGAGGGTTATGAAGAAGACTACCATAAAAAACAAAGAACTGTTAACTCTAATGTAGCGTTGATAAATACAACGCCCCGAAAAGGGCTACTGTCTCACAGCTAACGTGTAAAAGCTGTGAAAAAGGGCTAATCCAGAAAAGGGTTGCTAGGCTCCCGCAAAATGCTGGATTTGCAATAATATAACTTGATATGACGACACAGCTATGGGTATAGAAATGATTGGACGAGACAAACACTGTGAGAATAAATGTGGCAAATAATAATCAATGTTTTAGTGTTGGATCTGGTCTAATAATTATAGATGGTCGTTGTTCAATCCGAGCTATTTAAGACAGACCCAGAGCTAGCAGCAGAACTATTAGAACCACTATTTGCACAAGTCTGGAAAACAAGGACAACACCAACAGAGTGGAGAAAAGGAATAATTGTCAAATTGCCTAAGAAGGGAGATCTTGCAGACTGCAATAATTGGAGAGGAATAACTCTTCTCTCAGTTCCCAGCAAAATACTAGGCAGGATAATTATACAGAGAATCTCAAAAGCAGTAGACCACAAACTGAGGAAAGAACAAGCAGGATTTAGGAAGAACAGAAGATGTGTAGATCATATATTTACCCTCAGGAACATTATAGAGCAGTGCTCAGAATGGCAGAGACAGCTTTACATTAATTTCGTTGATTTTGAAAAGGCTTTTGACAGTATACATAGGAACAGTTTATGGAAAATACTGAGGGCTTATGGAATTCCAAGCTGCATAGTGTCAATCATAAAAATCCTTTATGCCAACTTTACGTGTAGCATTGGGCAGAGCAACCTAACCTTTGAAGTGAAGACAGGAGTACGACAGGGATGCCCCTTATCAACCACTCTATTTTTAACAGTCATAGACTGGGTGATGTGCCAGACAACAGAGGGCAATCCAAGAGGAATAAGATGGACTACATTTTCTACATTGGAAGATCTGGAATATGCAGATAACATTGCACTGCTAGCACATTCACATCAACACATCCAGGAAAAAACGGATAGACTTAATAAGTATAGCCAGCAGGTGGGCTTGAACATCAACCTAAAGAAGACAGAGGTCATGACGCTCAATGTGAGCAACCCTGAGCCCATATCAGTAAGGAATCAGCAACTGGAACAGACAGGTGCCTTCACATACCTAGGATGCATAGTAACACCAGACCCCGGAGCAAGCAAAGACATCAACAACAGAATGAACAAAGCAAGAACAACCTTTTTTAGTCTAAACAACATCTGGAAGACCTCTCAGTACAGCACAAGCACAAAATTAGGGTTATATCAGAGCTGTGTGCTTTCTGTGCTTCTCTATGGCGCGGAGAGCTGGAGAGTTACAGAGAAGGAAATGTCGAAATGTTCCTCTTTTCACACAACATGTCTAAGAAAAATTGTCCGAATCTTTTGGCCGAATACCATCACCAACCAAGATCTGCTTACTCGGAGCAAGCAAGAGGACATGCACACCATCATAGCTGGCAGACGCTGGAACTGGGTTGGCCACGTCCTCAGAAGAGACCCCGATGCCATCACAAGAACAGCTAAGCTATGGACCCCTGAAGGAAAACGAAAGAGAGGCCGACCAAAAAAAAACTTGGTGGAGGACTGTGGAGGCTGAGATGCAAAGAATGAACCAGAGTTGGGGCACTGTACGAAGGATGGCCGCCGACCGAGCAAAGTGGAATCAATTTGCTGTTGCCCTACAAGACGCCACCAGGCGTAACGGCCACTGACTGCTTTGACGGTCGGCGGCTAAGGATCAAAGAAAGTTGTTCAATCCCGGATAGGTTACATGGGGATGTTTGAGATATCTGAGAGATGACAAAGGAGACATTGTTCATGGGGCTGGTGGACATCATTATGGAAAACAAATTACTAGAGAAACCATCTCTACAAGAAAGAACAGTGCTGTGGCGTAGGCTTACTAAAAATTCGCCAGCTGAGAAGCATAGGACATCGGTACATGCATGCCAAGCCTTCCTGCCCTGTGCTATCCGTTCTAGATCTTTCCATCTCCCCTTTATCTCTTTTATCTCTGTGCTGAGTTCCCGTCTCCATTGTCTGATTGTCTTCCCTTACATTTCTTACCTCGGGGATTCTAGAGCAAGGACTGAGTTGTAATGCTATTAAAGCCGGTTTACTTATTGTGTGTCATATCTAATACAGGCGTCTTCTTGTCATCTTGTCTTCCACTGGCACTTGTCTGGTTCTTGACATCATTTCCAAATTGATGATCTTGCCACACCATTTCAATCCTTCTGTTCTAGGCAAGCACCCATTGATGAAAGTCTATATAACTTCTTGATTGTCTGTGTTGTAGTTCTCTATGTTTTATATCAATTTGTTTTATATGATGAGGATGCAAGCTACATGAACAACCTCATATTTGTTGCCTGTTACGACATGCCTGAGGGAGCAGTGATCCCGTATTTTCTTTGTTTCCTTAGAGACCCACCGGAACTGCACGTGCAATTTTTCATCTATATTATGTTGTAATTCCTTATCAACGTTATATTTTTTCTTTACCATTCTTCTTTCTATTTTTGTTCATCTGTTTTTTTTTTCTGTCTCATTTTATTTATTCTTTCTCACCTTACGCCTTTAAAAAAAATGTCATCTCACACTGCGATTTATCCTCAATCCTTCCTCTTTCTTTGTCTTTCCTTTATCGCCCATTTATTAAGTTTCTTTGTTTTTCTCTCCTTATTTTCTAGACCACTTTTGTCTGGCACATTAGTTTTATGTCTTCTGTCACTCCGTCCACACCACCTGAGCTCTCTTCCACTTAGAGGTGAGGTAGGAGGGTTGAACTTCAAACATGCGATTGATCAATTCCCGTGAGAACTAAGCCCACACAAATCTATAGCATTACAGCTAATTGACCAAGATCAGGTCTTTTCCTTGGAGGAAAAAGTGTAAGCATTCGACAGTAATCTATTCATTATTCTGAATGGTCCCTGCTGAAGCTTTCTTAAACGTGAACCAAGGAAGAAAAAAAAATGAACAGAAGAAACAGGAAACGCAGAAGAATCACAGAGACAGTCAACACGGCGGGAAAGACAGCTTGAAGTTGACTGGGTAGAAAAAACAGGTGGGAACTTCCACAAATTCCTCAGTGCGTTAGTCTAGAAGGTTTTTATGTGAAGAAAACGAAAATGAATCAATAAATTTCAGCTTCCCACTGGAGGGCTTTAATAAAAAACATCATAGCTGTCTTGTCACGTGTCATCCGTTCAAAAATTTTCTTTTATCCCTACGTATTTGTCTCCAGTTTTCTTCTCCGTGAATTTTTTGGTGTCCGTCTATTTCTCTTACCATGGGGGTTCCAGAACAAAGACGGCCGTGTAATGGTATCATCTAGTTTTCTTAATATGTGCAGGAAGGAAATGATGGACAATTTTTAAAAAATGAATTTAAAAAAATAATAATAAAAGTTTTGTTTAAATGCCCTTCCAATTTCATCCAAAGTCTCTTCGCTTGCTCGGCGTCTCACGGATCTAGGCTTGTTGTGAATTGAGCCAGTTTCCTTGAATTTTTCTTCTTATCCAGTTGTTAATTAAATTTCTGGGGGAATCTCTTTCTCAAAATGGGAAGTGAATTTTCTTCTTACTGTTGTTGTGGATTAGAGTTCAGCTAACCAGCGAACGCAGCTAAATTTTTCTTCAACGTTTGCCATCTCCAATCAGAGAGACTGAAACAAAAAATTAAACATTTATTATTAAAAATTAACTAAACTAAATAAGTGTAAAAGCAATTGAATAATTAAATTTTCAAATGATATTTTTGTAAGTTTGTAGCATTTATACCAGGGCTGTGGAGTCGAAGTTTTGGAGTTGGTCGTTTTTTTTAGCAGAGCATAGGACTTCAATTAGAACAGACAGACACATTTATTTACCTAGGATGCATAGGACATTAACGACAGAATGAATAAACCGAGAACAGCCTTTGCTAGTCTCAACAACATTTAGAAGTCTTCCCAGTACAGCAGGAACACCAAATTAAGACAGTATGAGAGCTGTGTACTCTCTGAGCTTCTCTATGGTGCGGAATGCTGAAGAGTAACTGAGACGAAAATGTTGAAACTGTCCTCCTTCCACACAATCTGCCTAAGGAAAATTCTCCGAATCTTTTGGCCGAATACCATCAGCAACCAAGAATTACTTATTCGGAGTAACCAGGAAGACATGCACACCATCATATCTGGCAGACGCTAGAGTTGGGTTGGCCACGTCCTCAGAAGTGACCCTGATACCATTACAAGAACAGCTATGCTATGGACCCCTAAAGGAAAGCTAAAGAGAGGCCGACCAAAAACAACTTGGCGGAGAACTGTTTAGGTCGAGATGTAAAGAATAAACCAGAGTTGGGGAATGTACGAAGGATGGCCGCCGACCAAACAAAGTGGAGTCATTTTGTTGCTGCCCTATAAGACGCCACCAGGCGTGATGGCCACTGACTGCATTCACGGTCGGCGGCTATGGATCAAAGAAGAAGAAGAAGATATGACTTCAAGAAGTGCATGCCAAGATTTCTTGTCATGTGTCATCTGTTCAAGATATTCCCAAGTTTGTATCGTCCCTTCCATGTCTGTCGTCAGTTCTTTTCTCCAACTGTTTCTCGACTCCCCTCTATTTCTCTTACACTTGGGGTTCCAAAACGAGAGGTGTCATGTAATGCCATCTACAGGTTTCCTCAGTGCGTCTTATCCAAGCCACAGTCTTCGTTTCACTTCTTGCTTCACTTCTTGCTTCACTTCTTGCTTCACTTCTTGCTTTACTTCTTGCTTTACTTCTTGCTTTACTTCTTGCTTTACTTTTTGCTTTACTTCTTGCTTTACTTTTTGCTTTACTTTTTGCTTTACTTCTTGCTTCACTTCTTGCTTTTCTTCTTGCTTTACTTCTTGCTTTACTTCTTGCTTTACTTTTTGCTTCACTTCTTGCTTCATTTATTGCTTTACTTCTTGCTTTACTTCTTGCTTTACTTCTTGCTTTACTTCTTGCTTCACTTCTTGCTTTACTTCTTGCTTTACTTCTTGCTTTACTTCTTGCTTCACTTCTTGCTTCACTTCTTGCTTTACTTTTTGCTTTACTTCTTGCTTCACTTCTTGCTTTACTTCTTGCTTCAATTCTTGCTTTACTGAAATGTTTCTCTTTATTTCTATTAGTTCAACATTGTTGGTCTTGTGATACCATTTCAATACTTCTAATCTTGTTCCAATTCCACGTTTATAAACAATCCGAGGAAATAAATAATAGAGGAGATATTTAAAAAAAAAGCCTGTCCGACATCGAATATGAGATCAAGATTTTATGAACAACATATTAGTCAAAGTCTGAAGCCGACAGGACGTCATGACAGTTTGAATTATGGGAATGTTTATGATTATAATGTTTATTGTAATGGTAGGGAACTAAGAAGAGTATCAAAGTAATGTTATTCTGTCTTTCATTTTTAAAGCTGTTTGGTTAATAGGAAATATTCCTTTGTTATTGACAACAAACAAGTATACAGTTAAGAAGTGACAGGGGAAGAATAAAAGCCAACATCAGCGTGTGCACACCTTTAGAAAACTGAGCACCTTACTTGAAATTCATTTTACTGATTCTGAGCAAAGTTAAGTTAAGAATTTGTAAAGTTTAAAAAAAAAAGTTGTTTACAAACTACTAACTGTAACGGAATGTGGTTGTCTTCTTTTACTCCCCTTCTTTCCTTCCCACTTTCTCTATTTATTTCTTCATTTTACGCACATAAACCTGCCCCATCGCCGCGCCTTAGATTTGTTGACCTCTGTTCGGACTGCAATAGTGTCTTTTCACGGCTAATTGACCATCAAGGATTAATTGTAATCGCTTATGTTGTTAAACCAGATTGACTTTCTACGGTAATCGTGAAAATGATTGTTGATTTTTACGTAATCCTTTTCCGTCAAGACCAGCATGTCTGTCCAGGCGCATTGTTCACTACAAAAGCGTTCAGACACTTGGACAGATAATACAAAAGGAAGACCAGATGTTGTCTGGGAAAAATGTCTGGGTGCAGCGATATGTCGCGGCTTATCCTTCTGGGAACCATAAAAGTGCGGGTGATAATTGCTTAATCACTTCCGTCCAGACATTGTGTATTATTACAAAGAAACCCGGGTAGACATATTAGCAAGGACACTGTCTGCAGGCGAGGTTACAGATCGTAATTGAAAGGTTACCTAAGAGTGACGAAAGAAGTCGGACCATATATGGGAGATGAGGTCATGTGTTTAAATTTTAAAATGATATTTTAAAACACGCGGGGGAAAGTAAATAATTGACACCCCGACCTGTTTCATTCTAGATCATGGATTGGATCACATGAGAGTCAGAAATAAACATCCGTTCTGATTGGAAATTTTGTCGGAAAACGCCATGTGGAGGCTTGGAGGAAAAGTGAAATATAACTTAGCAAATTCGGAGGCTAAAACACACTGCATTCCAGAATCGTCAGTAGACAGCTCGGCCTGAAGCCAGGAAAGAATAGAGTTAGGATTCTGACCTTACCGGACCGGATTACAGGACCGGACAAAACACGTACCGGAACTCTCTGAACACTACAGAAAGGAAAATCTACCTTTTAATACGGAAACCGGACTCCTACATGACCTAATCACAAAATCACAGAGGGACTCTGTCTAGAAATAATACCCCTGTCGCGTGTTCGAGGCATCTTTATCAAGTTGCCGAGGCCATTCAACTGTGCAAGAAGTCTATCTTCCCTATTAGGGTGAGTTGTAACCTATTTTATATACTTTGAATTTGACATGTTTGAACTTGCTGATGGTTATACAGGTCCTTTAGAGGCTGGCACCCTCAGCATGTGACAATGATATATTCAGGAACCACCACAGTAATGCGCTGGTGATTGCTTCATGCTGGTTTTCACAGGGAACCAAAAGCAGAGGTAACCCAAGACTCCGAGTGGAGCAGGAAGTGGATGGTGATGACATCATATATATATATATATATATATATATATATATATATATATATATATATATATATATATATATATATATATATATATATATATATATATATATATATATATATATATTTACTATCATTTGTAATAAGTAGTATGTATTCTTAAACATGTTCACTCAGGCACAAGCCATTGCACGTGCCGCTGTCCAGTCGCAAATTTTCAATTAAATTAACTAAAAGAATGTTGATTTTTCATAAAATTTACTGAGTTATATGATGTACGCTCAGGGAGATTAAAAAATTCAGAGAAAGGAATCGGTTGACGGACAGCGATAAAGGCGTGTGATTAATAAAAGGAAAGCAAAGACTTAACAGAGGTTTTGTTCTTTGATTTCCTCTAACGTTTGTGGTACGATTTGAAGAGACCATTTGAGGTACTACTCTATGATACCAGCTGTATTACTATTCTGTGGCTTGTGATCGTCGCTGGAAACCTACGTTCCACGGGTTATGAAGATACTTGCCTTGACCAGAAGAGGTTACCTCTTGAACTGATTTGAAGACGTGCCCTTGCCACAGAGATGAATTGACGGAAACAGCAGCATCATCACTTCAGCGTTTTGTCAACTGAGTTACATTTTTAGCAGACCAAATACAGAAGAACTTTGTTTTTCTTTTCAACCTTAAGCTTTCTAAAGCCGACATCTTTTTTATGAAGACATCTACACTTTATTAATCACCAGCTTATATTTATTTACATTTGTTCTTCTTCTTATTCTTTGATCCATAACCGCCAACCGTCAGAGCAGTCAGCGGCCATCACGCCTGGTGGCGTCTTGTAGGGCAGCAACAAATTGATTCCACTTTGCTCGGTCGGCGGCCATCCTTCGTACAGTGCCCCAACTGTGGTTCATTCTTTGCATCTCAGCTTCCACAGTTCTCCGCCAAGTTGTTTTTGGTCGGCCTCTCTTTCGCTTTCCCTCGGGGGTCCATAGCATAGCTGTTCTTGCGATGGTATCAGGGTCCCTTCTGAGGACATGGCCAACCCAACTCCAGCGTCTGCCAGCTATGATGGTGTGCATGTCCTCCTGGTTACTCCGATAAGTAGTTCTTGGTTGCTGATGGTGTTTGGCCAAAAGATTCGGAGAATTTTCCTTAGGCAGATTGTGTGGAAGGAGGACAGTTTCGACATTTCCTTCTCTGTTACTCTCCAACATTCCGCACCATAGAGAAGCACAGAAAGTACGCAGCTCTCATACAGTCTTAATTTGGTGTTTGTGCTGTACTGGGAAGACTTCCAAATGTTGTTGAGAATAGCAAAGGCTGTTCTCGCTTTATTCATTCTGTTGTTAATGTCCTTGCTTGTTCCGCCGTCAGGTGTTACTATGCTTCCTAGGTAAGTAAATGTGTCTGTCTGTTCTAACTTCTGGTTCCTTACTGTTATTGGCTCAGGATTGCCCACATTTAGTGTCATGACCTCTGTCTTCTTCAGATTGTGTTCAGGCCAACCTGCTGGCCATACTTATTCAGTCTATCAGTTTTGTCTTGAATGTGTTGGTGTGAATGCGCGAGCAGTGCAATGTCATCTGCATATTCCAAATCTTCCAGTGTAGAAAACGTTGTCCATCTAATTCCTCTTGGACTGCCCTCTGTTGTCTGGCGCATCACCCAATCTATGACTGTCAAAAAATAATGTTGTTGATAAGGGGCATCCCTGTCGTACTCCTGTTTTCACTTCGAAAGTTACATTACTCGATCCAACACTGCACGTAAAGTTAGAATAGAGGCTTTTATAATGGAAACAATGCGGCTGGGAATTCCATAAGCCCTCAGAATTTTCCATAGGCTGTCCCTGTGTATGCTGTCGAAAGCCTTTTCAAAATCAACAAAGTTAATGTACAGCTGTCTCTGCCATTCTGAGCACTGCTCTATAATGTTCCTGAGGGCAAATATATGATCTGCACATCTTCTGTTCTTTCTGAAGCCCGCTTGTTCTTTCCTCAGTTTATGGTCAACTGCTTTTGAAATTCTCTGGATGATTATCCTGCCTAGTATTTTGCTGGTCCTCCAGGTTACATTTGTTAAAAAGTAATTAATCATTAAATTTGTTATATGTTGTTTACATGGTTGATTTAGTTATTACAGGGAGAAGTGCACACGTATGAATCAGTATCTTTAATACATAGGCTATCTATAAGAGGAATTCCAATAAGAGGAATTTTACTGTTAATTCAGTTGGGAGCTTGACGATCTAAGTTAAATTATATAGTACCACTCCACAAAAGGCGGTGTGCAGATAACAGTTAACATTGTTAAGACATTCAGCATTGTTCTTGACTTCTGAAATATCTTGTGAAGACTCCCTCTAGGTAGACGCATCATCGTCCAAGAGTAATCTTATGCGAAGGTATATATCTTTGAAGACCTACATTAGATATTGTAGCTTTTGGCCATTGTTGCACCATCACTACAGAGCAAGGGGAGGCAACGCGTGACACTGTCATTGGGTGTAATTATACATTGCAACGCGTGACACTGTCATTGGGTATAATTATACATAGTTTTGGAAAGGGATTTTAATTGTTCCTCCATCTTTTCAAGTTGTGTAATTTTTTCTCTTCTTGATGTTCAAGGGAAGCTAACAAATCACAAAAAAATATTAATGAATGTGTGCAATAAAATGACATTTTACTGCGCTTTCTCCAATTATTTAAAAAAAAATACAGTAAGTGTACAACTTACTGTTTTCAGATCCGATTTAACAATATAATAAAGAAACAAAACTGTTTTCACGTCTTATTTAAAAATATATAATGAAAATCATTTTTGTTTTAGTTTACTACTTGGATCTTTAGGGGGTGGGATTTAAGGCCTTGACGTATCGTCTGGTTGCGTACCATGCCTCTTCTTGTTACTTCAACCACCTTCCTCAGATATCTCATTTCTGAGGTTTGGATCTGGCGTTTGTGGGCTGTAGTCATTGCCCATGACTCGCATCCATATGTCAAGACTGGGACATAGGTGGAGCGGTATACAGCCATCTTCGTTTTCTTACCAACCTCTCTCTTGCTGAGGAATCCAAAAGTCTCCCAGCTGCTGCTTTTCGAGTGGCCAACTCTTCTTTGATGCCTCCCTTTCGGTCAATAATAGCTCCGAGGTATTTAAAGTGGTCGACCTGCTCCAGGACCTGTTCTCCCAGCTTAATCTGATGTCTTCTTTCTTCTCGTGATATCACCATGGATTTTGTTTTAGAGCTGCTTATGACCATCCCTCTCTTCTCCAGCTCTTCCTTCCAGATTTGCAGGTTGAATTGGAGATGTGCCTCTGATTTAGCAATCAGGGCAACATCATCAGCAAATGCCAGCTCCAAAATACAGACCTGTCTCATCTTCCAGTACCCCACTGAATACTTTCTTGTTCTCTCCTTACATGCCTTAATGACATCGTCCATGAGGAGTATGAAAAGGTAAGGTGACAGGATGTCACCTTGTCTTACACCAGTGGTGGTCCTGAACTCTTCTGACTTATGGTTTGCTATCCTCACATAATTTCTGCAAGACTTGTAGAAGCTCTGTATAGCATGAATCAGAGGTGCTGGAATGTTCTTCCTTGCCAAACAGTCCCAAAGTTTGCTCCAGGGGACCCTGTCAAACGCCTTTTCCAGATCTATGAAACAAAGATGGATCTCACTCAATCAAGGGCCTTTTCACTCAGCTGTCTGAGTGTGAAGATTAGATCTTGAGTACTTCGGTTTGCTCGGAATCCGCACTGTACCTCATCCAGTTTTGGCTCAGCTAGGCGTCGGAGTCTCTGCTCTAGGATTCTAGAGTAGATTTTACCAGGGACACTGAGAAGAGATATGCCTCTATGGTTTCCACACTGTCGATTGTCACCCTTTTTGAAAATTGGTGTTATGATGGCAATCTCCTAATCCTTTGGTATGGTCTTGTTGTACCATGCTGCCTGTATAACCCTTAAGAGTAATAGGTCGCCTGATGCTCCCATGTACTTAACCATTTCTGGTGTTATACCATCATGCCCTGCTGCTTTGCCCATCTTGATTTTCTCCAGTGCTGCCTTCAGTTCTTTCATCTTTATGTCATCTTCACCATCATTGGTTTTCTCTTCTGTGCTAGTGGTTATCATTTCTGATGCTTCACCATGCTCACTATCCAGGAGTTCTGAGAAATATTCTTTCCATCTTTCCATTATTAGTTTACTGCAATATGTAAAATTGTAGAAAAGTGTGCGCTCTGGGACTGACACAAGAGTCAAGTATCAGCACAATCAGCTGTCTCCCTGTGACAAAATATGTTCGTTCTCTTTTCCTGGCCTTCATTCCTCTCCGGCAGTGTTACTCGACCATTCCTTCTACTTGCTAATTCTTCTCTTGGTTATTGTTTATGCTTTAATCGTTCACGGTTATCTTATCATATCTTGCCCTACTTCGTCACCCACCATCCCGGTTTTACTTGACCGCTCGACGTGTTTGTTAGATTACGGCGATACTCGTATTGTCAACACTAGATGAATGAGTGAAAGATAAGCTGGGATTGCCTTTGCACAAGATGGCTTAGGGCGAAAACCCAGACGTTGTCGGCGAAGGTAGATAATAGCCTTAGATACGGAGACATGGGTTGCAGATAATTGCCAATAAACATGTTGTATCAGTTGTCCAATATGGATAGCAGATGGTATTTGGAGATAGGTGTCAGTTCACAAACATGACGTGCCCAAATACACGGCCGCTTTCACTGTGATGTCGGAAGATATCAATCTTGTTAAAGATTAAGACACGGAAAGAGATGTAACTCTTCCAGCAGACTGAATTTATCGTAATAATCAACTACGAGAAAGTAACATCCTGGAGTAGATTATCAGTGATAGATCTATGAAGTAGTGAGTTTGACAGGCGAAACGGAAGCAGCAAGACCTAAAATGGTCATAGAGTTTGAAAATACCATATAAAGAGCAATTGCATATGTCTTCATGTAGTAATATTCTACATCAGTGTATTGGGGGGGCTTCACCAAAATCAGACACTTTTTTGCAATTGGTTTGGCATTTGAGATGCTAAGATAGGCCGCTCCTGATTGGATCTCTCCTCAACGAAGCAGCATGGTTGTGTGGGCGAAAATTTTCGTTCATTACATACCGCTTTGTAAGACTATTTTAATGACTTCTAATTTGGTCAAGGAGAGATTTACATACAACCAAAATAAGAGCTCCTAACCAGAACACACTATAGCTGCTAAAATTAGAGAGCGTAAAACTCCAATAAAAATACTAACAGCCCAAGCCTTAGGACCCTCCTCAAGTGGAAATAGAAGGATTTAGTACACTGTAACTTCGTCTATCTTATTAGGGATCACTGTATCTTAAACAAGTTGCAGTAAATTACGGCCATTTTGTGCATCACGCCTATGTATTACTTCACCCTGTAGTGGGGTAAGTTGTAATATGTACATGTTTTCATTTTATATTTGCATTTTGACATTTATAATTTTCTTGTGCATGTACAGTTGTATATGAGGCTAGCAACCTCATCACTGCAAATAACTTGACACATGAACTACCACTGCAAGAGCTGGTGACTGCTTCGTGCGGGTTTCCTCGCAAGGAACCAATAGCAGAGGTTGCCCCATGTTCCATAGAGAGCAGGGAGTAGATGATGATATCTTAGTGTACATATTTATTATACTAACACTTTAGTAAGTTACGTATACTCGTATATATGAAATAAAATAGTTAAACATCTCTAATAATTAATAAACAATAAAAACACCAAAGAAACCACGTCTTAAACAACGGTTCTAACTACTCCAAATGTAAGGATAAACAATAAAGTAATACAAACAACAGGACATTCGAAAACTGATTGTAATAAAAGTAAAAAAAACAAAAAATTCTAACAGAAATTGTCACCAGCAGCGGCAATCAATTGCAAATGATAAGTTGTATTTAAATATAACACACAACTTAAAATAAAATGACCTTAAATACCCTAATTATAACCGTCAATTAAGTTGAACAGTGTAGATCACGATGGAGGATGAGCGGAGACGAAAGATCATCTGATGCTAGCTCGATCTTCTCCCATTACCCTTTTAAAATTAACAAAGTGGAGCAGACAGGGTTATTTAGTGAGTTCACACAGAAAGGTGCAATTGTTATGGTGGTTTGAGCTTAAGCTATGTTGTTATGTGTCATCATGACTTCAAGTGTTTGTTTCTGTTGGAACTAGTATTGGAGATGTTCTCAGTTCCGTTCATTAAAACAATTAATTTCCCCTCTTAATTTTATACAATGTCAGTTTAAGATGGGGTTACATAATGTTGAGCTCCGCTGGCCACATAGGCTTATCTTTCGTGATGGCGGCAGGAAAGGACTCCTCTGCTCGATAGCCTCCCTGTATTCTGGAGACACCTCACTGTTTGCTATATGGACCAAGGAGTATGCTGTCCGCCTCTGGATTCAGCAAAGCTCTGACCAGGTGCTGCTCAATAACTTTAGGACCACAGTCCCTGAAACAAGAAGGTTGTACCTCCTACTTCAGAACTAATTTATACTCTATTTCTACACTGAGCACAATACATAACAAACACTGAGTTCAGAGCGGTAGGCCAACTGTCAGCTTCATCTGAAATAATTTACACCAGTATATTCCTCCCTAATGATTACTACGCCTCTGCAATTCCAGCATTATTTCTTTCTAGTCAATAAGCTAGGTGTCAGTGTACTGTTTGGCAATTCCATGTAGTTTTACTTTCCTCCGACACCTTCTGTTCAGGCAGGATCACTATAGAGGCTTTACCTCATGTTCGCTACTGAACCACACATATATACAGACATAAATTATCAATTTACATTCAATTTTCATTAAAAGATATCAAATATTTCAAGCTTACCACAATTCATGGAAATAATACAGAATTACGTTGACTGGCACTGAATATAACACAATTTCGATCTGCCGATGTCCCAGGCTTTTATTTAGAAAAATATGCACTGGTGCTCAACGCACTGGTTCTGTAGTAAGTTTATTTGCAAATGTGGTGGTGACCTGACGCCTCTAATTGACTATATTGGCAGGTCTAACCAATCGTGCCATGTCTACCCAATCGTTTGAAAAAAAGTACTCCTACTCCCGTTTCCCCTGACAAAGATAGTATTTATAGCCCGACTAATCGTGTTTAGCCTTACATTTATTGCGCTCCAATCAAATCGGATTTAACATGGAGACCCATTTCCCGTACAATGGTGGGGTGAAAATCTGCCACTGAGCGATTCTGATTTGGGTGTTGTCTGACATCCCTCACTATTTCTTTTGGCTATAATTTGGTAATTCCTAGACTATTTGCGTAACGTTTAACATATTCTTTGTCAGCAAGTCCTAAGGAACCCAAATATACAAATTTAAAGGAGCTAAGTGGCTGCGTTCAAAATATGCATTTTCTAGGATAGTCGTGTAGTTTTTATTTTTATTTTTTATGTTTAGAACCGCCACCTGTCCTGCTGTACTGTCAGACTAATGTCAGGATTTTAGACATAAAACAGTAGAATGTCATGATTCCTAATAAGCGTTTTGTAAGTTTTTAAAAACTAACTCTCGTGGGTGTAGTGTTTTTTATCACTGTCGATTTGAAAAAAGCTAGTGCTTGTGGCCTTACACGCGTGATGGTAGTAATTGTGTATCGCGAGACTGTGGTAGTATTGCCTGCGTTCCGGCTTTCAGCCTCTCCCTTCTTTCTATCTTTAGTCCATCTGTCTTTCGTTTTAGGTAACGTAGTGTATAAAAAGACATGAATGGAATTTTAAATCTAGGTCAACCTGCGTATCTCAAGGTTTTTCTTAGAAATGCAGCACATGTTTTATCGTAGAAAGCGGGTATTGAAGCAGTAGGCTTTTACTATCAACGTGAAACGTTACAATTTGCAGACGAAGTAGAAAACAAGGGGGATTTCGAGTACAGTCATTGTGACAGCACTGTTCTTTACCATTCTTCTTTCCTTTTATTGAATTTATGTGTTAGGCTTTACCTTTACGTTTTAATTTATATATGTGGATTAGAATATTTCACGACAATCTACTCTGTAGATCTAGGCTTTTACTATAGCTTTTCTGCCACTCCGAAACTTGCTGAGTTGAAGTCATGAGTTCCAGTTTCTTCAGCTTGGCTTGCATTTAAAGGATCGTCACATCTGTTCCCAAGCTAGGAGTAAGAAGTGCGTGGCAAACTGTGCATTCCCCGCAATCCACGGGAGCTCTCCAACTATGCAGAGCTAAAATACTGTACTCTGGTTCTGGGCTTTCCCAAGAACCTGCACAGGGCCACTTCTCAGCTTCCTCTGCCTATCACTGGGTCCATAGTGAGATCCTTCTGCATGCAGTCAACCAGGTCAAAGCTAAAGAGGTATGTCTGAGGCTCAAGTGACTTCTCCAAGCTTAGTGTACAGTGCTGGGTTATCAACAAGTTTCACCACAGGGGGAATCCCTGGAAGTATGTGGATGATGACGGTGTACATGTAGTAGTTTATCATGATTTAATTAGTCAATACATTTTAGCTCTCTAATAAACATATGCCTTCAACAAACACATGGCAAGGGCTCCTGTCGCGTGCCATCAGCTCAAGGTCTCCTGTCGCGTGCCATCAGCTCAAGGTCTCCTGTCGCGTGCCATCAGCTCAAGGTCTCCTGTCGCGTGCCATCAGCTCAAGGTCTCCTGTCACGTGCCATCAGGTCAAGGTCTCCTGTCACGTGCCATCAGCTCAAGGTCTCCTGTCACGTGCCATCAGCTCAAGGTCTCCTGTCACGTGCCATCAGCTCAAGGTCTCCTGTCACGTGCCATCAGGTCAAGGTCTCCTGTCACGTGCCATCAGCTCAAGGTCTCTTGTCACGTGCCATCATCTCAAGGTCTCC
This sequence comes from Oreohelix idahoensis, assembly GCA_024509875.1. Taxonomy (NCBI): domain Eukaryota; kingdom Metazoa; phylum Mollusca; class Gastropoda; order Stylommatophora; family Oreohelicidae; genus Oreohelix; species Oreohelix idahoensis. Next base: position 85,646 of record JAMPIV010008584.1, on the reverse strand, counting down.
TGTCGCGTGCCATCAGCTCAAAGTCTCCTGTCGTGTGCCATCAGCTCAAGGTCTCCTGTCACGTGTCATCAGCTCAAGGTCTTTGCAGGTCTTCCTCATTGTTTGTATATTGGTCTCTAGCTCTCGTCTGCATGTGTGCGTCAGTCTTCCTCTTCTTCTCTTGCTCTGGGACTTCCATAACAAGGACTGCCTTGTAATGCTATCAACAGGTTTCCTCAATGTGTGTCCTATCCATCGCCAGTGTCTTCTTATCTGTAGATACACTTTTATTTGTCGGGTTCTTTTCATCAGCTTCACATTTTGACCTTGTCCCATTTCCACCCTTATAATCTACGCCAAGGTCGTGGAGTCGGTCATGTTTTAGTGGATTCAGTACAAAATGATCCGACTCCGAATTCACGAGACTTAATGCAAGACAATCCACGTTTGATCTATACAAGGGAGGGAGGCGCTTAAAGAAATTTGAAATAACACTTTAAAGTAGTAGAACTCCTAAAATCACTTTCTTGTTAAAGTACATCCACTTTTACATAGTGTAGAAAAAGTTGAGTTGCTTCTGATCATAAATACGGTTTTTATCATAATTGGAAATTTATTGGCACATTTAGAAAAAGCACACAAGAAATGAAAATAAACTATATACACTATCAATTTTCCCATCATTGTTAAAATGAAACTATTTTGCCTCATGGTGTTTGGCAAAACAGTCATTTGTGTGCAGGTGTGGATGATTTGTTATTTTGTATTACTGTATAAATGAATGAATATTTTAAAATATAGTCTACGAAAACCAATGGTAACTATCAATAATGAACCACCTTGTTTGCAGGCAACTACTCCCACAGTAAGAACTGAACTCTCGGACTCCTCAGCAGACAAGAACACTCTAGTACCACTACTGAAAACCATCGCTTTAGAAACTATAGACTCATATCCACAAGACATCATCCATGTCTACACAGATGGATCTGCATTTAAAGCTACCGCCAATGCTGGATATGGCGCAATGATAAAATACCCCAACCTGCACCCAGAAGACCACCCTTGCATCTTTGGCCCTTGCGGAGAAATTTGTTCCAGTTAAGATGCAGAAATAACAGCACTAGAAAAAGCATTGTGCTGGATAATCTCAGACTTTGAAAGTGGTATCACCTGAGGATTGTGACAAAACGTCTGAACATGTCCTTTTGTGTGATCTCTCAGCTGTATCCTTTCTTTTCCTTCATTTTTCTCATTCATCGCTTTTATTTGGCGTAAATCATGCCTTTTCATTCGTTATTTTCACTATTTTGCTCTATGCTGGACATAGCATGGTGAATTTTCTAACACGCCACTCCCCTATGGCAGCATTTGCTATGGGAGTAGTGCGTATCTTATTGTTTCACACTCCACTCCCAGACTGTTGTTACGATTCGCCAGGTTTGGTGACCCGGCCAGCGATAATATTTTATCGCCTAATCTGTCTGAACACATGTGGAAACGTGGCCGTCAAACATTTGACCCCATTGGGAAGCGGCTGATCGTGTTGACACAAACCGGTGTTTTGATCAGATGAAAGAAGCCCACAGGGTCTGTCCAGACATCTGTCTGGCGTAGGCACGCAGATAAAGGTGATAAACAGAGGTGCCCCGGAAATCTTAGGTAACGATATGACATCACTGTGTAAGAGGCCACGCGTGTGTCGTGGAATATTCTAATCCACATATATAAATTAAAAGGTAAATATAAAGCCTAACAAATAAATCTAATAAAGAAAAGAGCAATGGTAAAATAACAGTGCTGTCACAAGGAATGTACTCGAAATCCCCTTTGTTTTATGCTTCGTCTGCAAATTGTAACGCTTTCACGTTGATAGTAAAAGCCTACTATATTATTACCCGCTTTCTTCAATGAAACGTGTGCTGTATTTCTTGGAAAAACATTGAGATACCAAGCTGATCAATGACCTAATTTAAATATTTCATTCATTCCATTTTATACACGGCGTAACTACAGACAGATGGACTAAAGGATAGAGAGAAGGGAGAGGCATAAAGCCGAACACGTGCAACACAAAACACGCGTCGCGCGATACACAATTACTACTATCACGCGTGTAAGGCCACATGCACTAACTTTATTTCAAATCGACAGTGATAAAATTCACTACCCTTCCCAGAGTTAGGTTTTTAAATCCTGAAAAACTCTTATTAGAAAAGATAACATTAGATGGGGTTACGTTTGAAAACATTACAGTACCCAGACAGCACATCTTCGAAACAGGAGGTAGAAGAAATTGCATATTTTGAACGCAGCCACTTAGCTCTATTAAATATATATATTTGGGTTCCTTAGGGTTTGCTGACAAAGAATATGTACAACGTTATGCAAATAGTCTAGGAATTAACAAGTTATAGCCAAAATAAAATGATGGTGCTGTCAGACAACACCCAAAATCAGAATCGCTCAGTGGTAGATTTTTTTACACCACCATTGTACGGGAAATGGGCCACAAGTTACATTTGAACTGATTGGCTGGAATGATATGTAAGGCTAAACACGATTAGTCGGGCTATAAATACTATCTTTGGTTGTTAGGGGAGACGTAGGAAGTTAAAATTTTTTCAAACACTTGTCGAAACGTGGCTCCATTGGCCAGACTCGCTGATATACTCACTTAGGAGCGTTAGTTCGAGACCACTAGTCAAATAAGCCTGATAAAGCAACAGTGCGTTGAAGCCAGCTCATATTTTTGCTAAATAAAAGCCTGGAACATAAGCAGATGGGAATTTGTGCCAGTAGTTGTGCCAGAATTCATTGCTAATCAACGTATCTGTGTTTGTTTCCATGAATTGTGGTAAGCTTGAAACATTCAGTATCTTTTAATGAAAATTGAATGTGAATTGTTAATTTATGCCTGTATATATGTGTAGTTCAGTAGCAAACATGATGTAAAGCCTATAATGCTCCAGCCTGAACAGAAGGTGTCGGAGGAAAGTAAAACTGCATGGAATGGCCAAACAGTACACTGACACCTAGATTATTGATTAGACAGAAATAATGCTGGAAGTGCAGAGGCGTAGTAACCATTAAGGAGGTAAATACTGGTATAAAGTATTTCAGATGAAACTGACAGTTGGCCTAACGCTCTGAACTCAATGTTTGTGATGTATTGTGCTCAGTGTAAAAAGAGAGTATAAATTAGTATGAAGTAGAAGGTACATCCTTCTTGTTTTCAGGGACCGTGGTCTTGATGGTATTGAGCAGCACCTGGTCAGAGCTTTGCTGAATCCAGAGTCGGACAGCATACTCCTTGGTCCATTTAGCTATCAGTGAGGTGTCTCCAGAGCCCAGGGGAGAATCGAGCAGAGGAGTCTTTTCCTGCCGCCATCACGCAAGATAAGCTGATGTGGCCAGCTGAGCTCAAAATTATGTACCCCATCTTAAAATGACCTTGTAAAAATAACATTAAGAGGGGAATTAAATTGTTTTAATATCAGGAACTGAGAACATCTCCAATACTCGTCCCAATAAAGACAAACTATTGAAGTCATGATGACAAATACCAACAGAGCTTGAACAAAACAAAACCAGTATTACCTCATATTACTACTACACAACTGACACACATAGGATACTTTTAATAATATATGTCATTACCATATTCATATTGATAAATTCTGTACATATAACTTGTAAGTAAAATTGATTGTGATTCCTGGTTCCCTTTGTATTTGAATCAGGACACATATTCATTCATAACAGCAATGAATACATATTGTTATTTGAAAAGTTATCAGTGACTCCTTTAAGATATCCTTTAGAGTGTTATATGTATGTGAGTGTCACAGTGTTGTCAAGTGTGGTGGAATAAATTAAATTGTTTATCTGTCTGTTGTTGTTATGACTTACACTTCATCATACACATACCCTAGACATACAACGTAGTCATCACACTATTCCAGAATAATTCTGACTGAGGTATACATATGTGGCAGCAAGCAAGGTTATATATAATACACTACTCTTATTAGATATATATACCTTCACAGCTGATCTCAGTCAGTACACTAAGTCCCCTATAAATATTTATAACATCTCACTTCACCACATATATTGGGGTCTCGCTCTTGGGATTTTGAATCTTTCCCTATTAAAAATATTGGGGGTAATTCACTTCAGGGAATATAAGAATTAAAAGGTATCCTTGGGTGGAATTAAATAAGGTTGAGCTCACGGTGCCTGTGTTGTCCATTAGATATATATTTAGAAATTGAATTGTTGGTTAGACATTGTATAAATTTACCTGATAGACAATGGCGGACCTGGCCAAGTTTCGATCTGCTGCTGTACAGACTGCAAAAGAGTTAGGATTAGATGGGCAAGTTATGGTTGCCTATGTCACTACGGAATGTGACAAATTTATTGAACGCGAAGAAAGAAGATTAGAAAAAGAGGCCGAAAGAAAGTTAGAGGCTGAAAGGGAAATTAAGAAGTTACAATTTGAGGCTGAGGCTGAGACTAAGAGGTTGCAGATTGAGGCTGAGGCTAAGAAATTGGAGGCAGAAAGAGAAGAAAGAAGATTGGCTGCAGAAAGGGAAGAGAAGAAATTAGCTGCAGAAAGAGAAGAGAAGAGATTAGCTGCAGAAAGGGAAGCAGAAAAGGAGGAGAAGAGATTACAAAGGGAACATGAGTTAAGACTAAGGGAGTTTGAGTTTCAGGGCCATGCTCCTGAAAATGGTGCCAGTCCCTTTGCCTCTGATGCCACTGCTAGCCAAGGAGCCTCAACCTCAGCTATGAATTTTCATTTAGATCATTTTGTTGAGAAAGACGATGATATAGAGAGCTACCTAAATAGATACGAACTATTAGCTACCACATATGGGTTAGAGAGAGAAAGGTGGAGCTTAAAGTTATCTCAAGGACTTCGTGGGGCAGCTTATGAAGTTTTTGCAAAAATGAGCAGAGGTGATCAGGAAAATTATGACATGCTAAAGCAGGCTCTTTTGTTAAGGTATGAAAAGAATGCAGAATTCTATAGGAAAAAATTTAGGAATGCTAAACTACTGTCAGGTGAAACCTATCACCAGTTCTCTGCACGAATAGAGACATACTTGGAGAAATGGACTTCTCTGGGGAAAACCCAAGATCTTAAGGAAATGGTCCTTATAGAGCAATTAAGAGAGTCCATGGCTCCAGACCTGAGAAAGTTTCTCATGGAACAAGGTGCAGAGAGGCTGGGTGAGTTGCTAAATGTTGCTGAAAGGTATCAAGCAGCTCAAGCAGAGGTAACAGGAAATAAAAAGAAACAAGTGGATAACTTTAGGGCACCACAGAACTTTAATAAATTTGATCCTAAGGATCAAAATAAAGGTAAGCACCAATTTGATAGGCCACGGTATGAAAATAAAAATAAAAACCCACAATTCGATGAAAGGAAATATGATGAAAGAAAATCTTTCAACCAAGGAAAAAGGTGGTGTAAAAATTGTAAGATGAACAATCATGACACTGACCATTGTAGAAGGAAACCTCCTCATTTTGCTGCTATGACATCGGGGAAAAAGGAAAAGAAGGGCAAACCTGAAGAATTACAGGAACCATACCATCCCCCAGTGTGTGAAGATGTCATCTGTAATGGTGTCACTATAAGATGTTTATATGATACCGGTTTAGATTACGATTCCGTTGTGAGTTCTCACCTGGTGCAGGCCGATCAATACACCACAGAAACAGTGGAGATTCAAACTGCAACCAAGGATGTAGCTACCATGACACTTCCCGTCGCCCGAATAAAAGTGAAAACGCGATATGTGGAAGGAATCATAAAAGCAGCAGTGATAAATGAGCCAATCTACCCTCTAATATTGGGGTGTAGATATGTCTTCTTGGGGAATCCCAAGAGACCTGTGATATTGGCAACAGTGCAGACCAGATCACAGTCAAAAAAGGAGGAGGATAATCCCATAAATACTCACCCAGATGAGATGAGGAAGGCACAGGCTGAGGACAAAACACTCAAGCCATGTTTCAAGAAGTTGCCCAAATCTCATACACCTCCAGGCAAGGGAGAGTTTTATATGAAGAACAAACTAATATATAGGAAGGCTGGATCTGAATCCAATGGTCACGGACAGCTGGTCCTTCCCACTTCATATAGGACTAAAGTGTTGGAACTAGGGCATGCGATTCCCTTCAGTGGTCATATGGGAATCAGCGCAACAGGACAGCGAATAGCTTGTCACTATTTCTGGCCAGGAATAACTGAAGATATCAAACGATATGTAAAATCCTGTCCAGAGTGCCAACGAGTAGCACCTAAACATTGGACTGCACCAGCAACTCTGGGGGAAATGCCCATAGTGGGAACACCCTTTGAGAGAGTTGCCGTGGATCTTGTGGGACCTCTCACCCGAACCAAGAGAAGGAACAGCTACATTCTGACTCTGGTGGACACTTGTTCTATGTGGGGAGAGGCAGTAGCCCTGTCATCGATTGATTCTAAACATGTGGCAGAGGCATTGCTCACAATTTTCACAAGGTTAGGCTTTCCCAATCAAATCTTGACTGATAATGGCTCTCAGTTCAAGGGGAAACTAACTGAAGAAGTTTTCAGGATCTTCCAGGCCAAACACTTCCATTGTAGTGTGTATCATCCCCAAGGGAACGGCCAAGTGGAAAGATTTAACGGCACATTGATGTCGATCCTGAGAAAGTTGGCACACGAAAAAACCAGATACATGGGACCAGTACCTGCACGCCGCCCTCTTTGCTTATCGGGAGGTACCCCATAGTTCAACCGGTATGGCCCCGGCAACATTATTGTTTGGAAGGCCAATAAAAGGTCCACTCGAAGCTTTGTTAAGAACGTGGACTGATGAAAAGGCAGAGGAAAACATTACATCTTCATACCAATATGTGAATGAGCTGACCACTCGTTTAAAAACTGGCTGGAAACTTGCCAATGAAAATTTGAAACAAGCCAGGAAGAAACATGCTGCCTATTATAACAGGAAGGCGAAAGACAGAAATTTGGCTGTGGGAGAGAAAGTACTGCTTCTTTTGCCCGGGAGTCAGAATAAGTTACAAATTGGATGGCAGGGTCCATATACAGTTTTAGAGAAGGTATCTAGAACAAATTATAAGATAGATAAGAAGGGGAAAGAAAAAATCTATCATGTGAATCTCCTGAAGAAATATTTGGAAAGAGAACATCAGGAAGAGACACACTTGTTGACCTTGTCCATCGCCATGGAGATGAAAAAGGAACCACTTTCATCATTTGAGTATCCATTACACCCCTGTGAGACAGCAGCACAGGTGAAAATCAGTACACATTTAACGAAAACTCAGAAAGAGAGAGTGCAACAGGTTCTAAATAATCATGCAGAGGTGTTAACAGACCGACCAGGGCATAAAACCTATTGGAATATGATATGAAACTGATAGACCCCACACCTGTCTGTATGAAACCATATTCGATTCCGTTTGCTAAGGAGAAAGCTTTGAAGGAAGAGATAGACTATCTGTTGAAGGAAGGAATTATTTCGCACAGTGAATCTTCGTATAGTTCCGGTGTTGTACTCTTAAGGAAGCCCTCTGGAGAACATAGACTCTGTATAGATTACAGGAGACTGAATGCTATTACAGAAGGACAGGTGGATCCATTGCCGGATACAAATCAGCTGTTTGCCAAACTAAATAAAGCTAAATATTTCTCCAAAGTGGATCTGAGTAAAGGATATTATCAGATTCCAGTAAAGCCTGAGGTTAGACCATACCTAGCTTTTAGTACTTCAGAAGGACACTATGAGTTTAATAGATTGCCATTTGGATTGAAGAATGCGCCTAGTGTCTTCTCTAGAATGATGAGAAAATTATTGGACCCTCTGAATAATCCATGTATAACAAATTTCATGGATGATATCCTGATAGCAACAGAAACATTTGAGGAACACATTGACTCTCTGAACATGCTGTTTAATCGACTTAGGGAGGCAAATTTAACAGCCCGACCAACCAAATGTTGCGTTGGATGTAAAGAATTGGAATTTTTGGGACACACAGTTTATCAGGGAAACATGACCCCTGACCCAAAGAATTTAGAGAAACTACAGAAAGCCCCGAGACCACAAACCAAGAAGGACGTGAGATCCTTTGTCTCATTATGTGGTTTCTACCAGAAGTATATCAAAAACTTTAATTCCATATGTGCACCGTTAACTGATTTGACACGTAAAGGACATCCAGATCGCATTACATGGACACCACAATGTGAAATGACTTACCAAGAATTGAAGGAAAAGCTCACAAGTAAACCCATTTTGAAATTACCTGACTTAAGTCAAGAATTCATAGTAAGGACGGATGCAAGTAATATTGGGTTAGGTGCAACTCTACTACAGAAATCCGATGCATTGGATGGGGAATTAAGCCCAGTGGCATATGCTAGCAGAAAATTGAATAAAGCTGAAATCAATTACTCAACTAGCGAAAAAGAATGTCTTGCAGTAATATGGGCAATAAAGAAATTCAATATTTATCTGTATGGGAAGGCCTTTAAGTTGCAAACAGACCACAAACCTTTATCGTTTCTAGCACAGGCTAGGCATGAGAACTCCAGGTTACTCCGATGGTCTTTACTTTTGGCTCCATATAATTTTAGCATTGAGTATATATCTGGAAAAACAAATTTGGGAGCGGATTTTTTAAGCCGCCATCCGTGTGATGAGAATCACCGTAAACCCCAGAAATAATAATAAATTTCTCTATGTGTATATAGAATAAAGGACTGACATATAATGTCTGTTTTAAGAGGGGAGATGTCGTGGAATATTCTAATCCACATATATAAATTAAAAGGTAAATATAAAGCCTAACAAATAAATCTAATAAAGAAAAGAGCAATGGTAAAATAACAGTGCTGTCACAAGGAATGTACTCGAAATCCCCTTTGTTTTATGCTTCGTCTGCAAATTGTAACGCTTTCACGTTGATAGTAAAAGCCTACTATATTATTACCCGCTTTCTTCAATGAAACGTGTGCTGTATTTCTTGGAAAAACATTGAGATACCAAGCTGATCAATGACCTAATTTAAATATTTCATTCATTCCATTTTATACACGGCGTAACTACAGACAGATGGACTAAAGGATAGAGAGAAGGGAGAGGCATAAAGCCGAACACGTGCAACACAAAACACGCGTCGCGCGATACACAATTACTACTATCACGCGTGTAAGGCCACATGCACTAACTTTATTTCAAATCGACAGTGATAAAATTCACTACCCTTCCCAGAGTTAGGTTTTTAAATCCTGAAAAACTCTTATTAGAAAAGATAACATTAGATGGGGTTACGTTTGAAAACATTACAGTACCCAGACAGCACATCTTCGAAACAGGAGGTAGAAGAAATTGCATATTTTGAACGCAGCCACTTAGCTCTATTAAATATATATATATTTGGGTTCCTTAGGGTTTGCTGACAAAGAATATGTACAACGTTATGCAAATAGTCTAGGAATTAACAAGTTATAGCCAAAATAAAATGATGGTGCTGTCAGACAACACCCAAAATCAGAATCGCTCAGTGGTAGATTTTTTTACACCACCATTGTACGGGAAATGGGCCACAAGTTACATTTGAACTGATTGGCTGGAATGATATGTAAGGCTAAACACGATTAGTCGGGCTATAAATACTATCTTTGGTTGTTAGGGGAGACGTAGGAAGTTAAAATTTTTTCAAACACTTGTCGAAACGTGGCTCCATTGGCCAGACTCGCTGATATACTCACTTAGGAGCGTTAGTTCGAGACCACTAGTCAAATAAGCTTGATAAAGCAACAGTGCGTTGAAGCCAGCTCATATTTTTGCTAAATAAAAGCCTGGAACATAAGCAGATGGGAATTTGTGCCAGTAGTTGTGCCAGAATTCATTGCTAATCAACGTATCTGTGTTTGTTTCCATGAATTGTGGTAAGCTTGAAACATTCAGTATCTTTTAATGAAAATTGAATGTGAATTGTTAATTTATGCCTGTATATATGTGTAGTTCAGTAGCAAACATGATGTAAAGCCTATAATGCTCCAGCCTGAACAGAAGGTGTCGGAGGAAAGTAAAACTGCATGGAATGGCCAAACAGTACACTGACACCTAGATTATTGATTAGACAGAAATAATGCTGGAAGTGCAGAGGCGTAGTAACCATTAAGGAGGTAAATACTGGTATAAAGTATTTCAGATGAAACTGACAGTTGGCCTAACGCTCTGAACTCAATGTTTGTGATGTATTGTGCTCAGTGTAAAAAGAGAGTATAAATTAGTATGAAGTAGAAGGTACATCCTTCTTGTTTTCAGGGACCGTGGTCTTGATGGTATTGAGCAGCACCTGGTCAGAGCTTTGCTGAATCCAGAGTCGGACAGCATACTCCTTGGTCCATTTAGCTATCAGTGAGGTGTCTCCAGAGCCCAGGGGAGAATCGAGCAGAGGAGTCTTTTCCTGCCGCCATCACGCAAGATAAGCTGATGTGGCCAGCTGAGCTCAAAATTATGTACCCCATCTTAAAATGACCTTGTAAAAATAACATTAAGAGGGGAATTAAATTGTTTTAATATCAGGAACTGAGAACATCTCCAATACTCGTCCCAATAAAGACAAACTATTGAAGTCATGATGACAAATACCAACAGAGCTTGAACAAAACAAAACCAGTATTACCTCATATTACTACTACACAACTGACACACATAGGATACTTTTAATAATATATGTCATTACCATATTCATATTGATAAATTCTGTACATATAACTTGTAAGTAAAATTGATTGTGATTCCTGGTTCCCTTTGTATTTGAATCAGGACACATATTCATTCATAACAGCAATGAATACATATTGTTATTTGAAAAGTTATCAGTGACTCCTTTAAGATATCCTTTAGAGTGTTATATGTATGTGAGTGTCACAGTGTTGTCAAGTGTGGTGGAATAAATTAAATTGTTTATCTGTCTGTTGTTGTTATGACTTACACTTCATCATACACATACCCTAGACATACAACGTAGTCATCACACTATTCCAGAATAATTCTGACTGAGGTATACATATGTGGCAGCAAGCAAGGTTATATATAATACACTACTCTTATTAGATATATATACCTTCACAGCTGATCTCAGTCAGTACACTAAGTCCCTATAAATATTTATAACATCTCACTTCACCACAGCGTGTATATTAAATTTAATATTTTCAAATACGCGTGAGATGAGTAATGATAACCCCCCCTCCCCCCCCAAACAAACAGTGTTAGATAGATTGGATTGGTTCGCCAGAATCTACTATGAATTGATTGGAACTTTCGGCGGAAACACAGCTGGGATTTGAAACTAAGGATTGTGAGATATAATCTAACAAACTCGGAGTCACAGCACACAACACACACAGACTGCACTGCAGCGGCAACTGAACACCTCCTACAAGCCAGAGGAAGGAGAATAGGACTTATCATTCCACAATTATAAGTACCAGATCGAGTATTGGGCAACTTTGGAATTTACAAGTAAACCCGCATTTTAATACAAGACTGAAAACTTGGGAATTTTATCACAAGAAGTCATAAGAGGAATTATACAAACAGTTTTCCCAGGCTAGGAACTCACAGAACACCAGCCGTCAGAGGAATTAACTCACATTTCCCAGACCTAGTCATTAGAGGAATTATACAAACAGTTTTCCCAGGCCATGAATTCACAGAACATCAGCCGTCAGAGGAATTAACTCATATTTCCAGACCTTAAGTGATTCGAACAGCATCTAACTACAGGGCTGTGGGTCCATTCTAAATCTGTGCCGGAGACGTGTGTATTCCCAAAATTTTGGGTTCGTGGTTACAAGACATCAGACGTAAGTACTGAAGTTCCTACACCACTAGTGTGAGAGAAGAGTATCACCACTGTCGTGGAGTGATTTTGAAGAGAAGAACAGCTTGGATGGAATGGAAGAATAAAAGATAATATCTAGAGGAAAATCTTCCAGACTGCAGGTTGAATGCACTGTCTCTCCTCGGGAATTAGTCCACTAGATAACCTTTTTTAAAAAGAGAATTCTGGTGAAACTAAACAGGATATTCTCTAGGCGATAAATTCTTTATCCGAAATCCTACAAAGGAATATGAATAGTACATATAGTTGGATAAGAGATTTGGTGCCCAGCCACATTAAAAATATCCCGACCCAATAGTGTTTATTAATTATGGCTCTGCCCCAAGGGTGTAGATTTTAATTACTAAAACTATACAACCCAATTAAATATTACAAGAAAAATAACAACAGACTCTGTTATGTAAATTATACAAAATTGAAGATAGATTCTCTCATACTTGAAATGAAATTACAAAATGATGATAGATTATATGTTCAAAAATTTACAACTATAAGCTTTGCTCACTAATCTATTAAAGGTTCTGAAAAATGTCAGAATAAATTTAACATCATGTGGACTGATTAGCTATTCTGTACTGGTTCTGCTGGCATTTTAAACTACTCATCTCAGATGCTGCTGAATTTATGTTGTCTAGTTGCCAGGGGGTTCAATCTGTCCCAGCACTCCAGGTCCAGTATGGCAAGTTCTTCTTAGGGTTTCAGAGTATGGCAGGTTGCTTTATATATATATATAGAGCGATTAATTATAAGAGGGCATTCGTTGGATTACTCCAACTGGGGGCTTGACGGGCCAGAATCAGTGCATAACCCCTTCACAAAAGGCGACGGACCAGATAATAAGTTAACAAATTTGTTCAGCCCTTAAGCAGCGTTTTGTTCTTGACTTCTGGGAATATCTTGTGAAGGCTCTCCTAAGGTAGAAAAGTCATTCCTCTTCTATCCACATCTTTGCCAAGAGTAATCTTGCGAGAAGATAGATACCTTGGACGACCTACTTTTAGATACACTTGCGTGGTGACCATCAGTGGACCACTACTGCAAAGCAAGGGGAGGCAATCCTGTGACAAGGATATCGTTATATTCTCAGACTCAAAATCAGCACTCCAAGCCCTAGAAAGCAAAATGTCTCCTAATATTAATAACATTTGTAGATTAATTGACCAACTGTTCACTTCCTATTGCGTCGAAGTTACACTCCAGTGGATCCCTGGGCATGTCGGAGTCCCAGGAAACGAAAAAGCCGATAAACTATCCAAAAGAGGAGCAGCACTGCCCCAGTTCCCATCAACTGAGGAAGACTTGCACCTTTGTCAGAGAGGCAATGGGCTGTCAAGAGCTACCTGCTCACAGCTAAAGGGATTATATCATCATCATCATCATAACATCATCAAAGCCACGTATTCATTTATTAACCATACATATAACTTCACGTGTGGCTCAGTTTGAGCCCGGCGGAACTGTTTTCACTGACGGGAGAAGGGGCAAAGGCGAGCGACTGGCGCCTTAAAACCAGCAGCTTCGGGCAGATAGGGCTCGTGATCCTTGGTTGGTAGCTTATCTAAGAGAAGGAACTCTGAATTCAAACCACCGCTGCCTTGCGGGAATATCCATTTATGGAATTGGCTTCGGGAGTAAACCCTGAGGATAAATCCGGAGTTGGAGTCCCTAAGGCAGTCTAATGTCGATTCGATATTATTCTGGCAACTCCTGCGACGTGGCTGGTGCCAAACTGTATCGGCTACTGCCGTTCCTTTGGATCTACCAGCTGTGTGGAGAGGGGGAACATGCTGCATGGGCAACAGCTTGATCTCCATATAACTGTGCCCAAGCTCGCGCCCTGGAGAGGACTATTTACGGCGCCAACTCAGATGGGGCGAAGAGAGGCTCACACAACAAGCAGAGGAGGGGAGAAAACGTCGAAAGGAGCACCAGGAAAATAAGCAGCTGAGGGCTGTCACCTCAGGGGCGCATTCCCATAGTCAGTTATGACTGAAGGGGCTATTATAACTCCATATAAGTGCATAATTTTATGCCATATCACTAGTTAAAAAAACTAGTCGGGGAGTCGGACTTCTAAGATCTCTGGAGTCGGAAATTTTGTTGGCCGACTCCACAACCCTGATCTACGCAAGTACCCAGTTATGAACTTCCTGGTTGTTGTTTTTGCTGTTCTCCATGTTTCAGATCCATACAATAGGGCTGACTTGACATATGAGTTAAAGATTCTTATTTTTGTTATCACGAGTAATAAGCAGAATTTGTGCAGGTTAGTACGCAACTGACATCTGACAAGAACCGGCTTGAAGGACGGAACGAGCGAACGAACGTTATTTTAAAAGGTACGAAGGTTCGTCTAACCTTCTGCCTTTTCTCGTAACGTTTAATCTATATCCTGATGCTCACTCACGCGTTTAAATCGTGTGCAATTATTTTGTACACCTCTGCGTGCACCAGCAATACTACAAGAGATAACCAGAAGGGGAGGTTACACAATGATATGGTCTGGATAGGTTAGCAGAAGGTGAGATGATTAGAACTTGCGTTTTGTCGTGAGCACTTGCGTCAATAACGTTGGGGGGAAAGAGCAGATGGTTTTGAGTCCTGAAGTATGTTGATTGTGTGAATGGCTTTAGTGAAGTGAAATGAGTTAATTATATTTATACATGGTCGCCACATTCTTGAGACAAAATGTGTTAATCGGACACAATTTTTACAAGAGACTATAATTTTCTGTCTTTTATTTAATTTGATTATCTTTTCTGTGTAATTGGGGTTAGTTTCTTTGCGTTTATATTTCTTGATTGTTTAGTATTTTAATTAGTTAATGAATATTTATTCCACCCGTCTGTTTGTCCTTTGTTTTTTTTCTGAAAGCCTTTCTATATTTCTCATATTTGTCTCTGTTGTGTCACAGTGGTTTACTAAGTCTAATCCCGAAAAGTCGGAGTGGCTAAGAGGTATGGCGTCCACCTCGAGTTCTAGAGATACCGGGTTCGATTCCCAGTTGAGGGAATATAATTTATGGAATTTCTTTTTCAGAACCGGTGGTCCTAATGATGTCATACTCCCCCCCCCCGAAGTGAGATCGGATGCCTAGCCTTCTCGGATAAGGGCGAAAAAAAATAGGAGGTCCCTTGTGCAAGTGGCGCGCGTTAAAAATCCATCGGCAGTTGGAAATCGTAAAGAGTAGGCCTATCAAGCCACTGCCCTGGCAAATTTAAAAATTAGAAACCTACCCACCACAAAAGTATTTATAGAATGTGTGATTCCTACATACACACATTGGGATTCTCGCCGGTGCTACGGAGTTCGTGCACTGTGCTGAGATCCTCATTGTGTGATCTAAGGGAGGAGATCGGAGCACTGATGGAGTAGTCCGTGTGCAATGAAGATAATCCTTCAAACTAAACCAATCCCGAAACGCCCAGAATTATAATGTGTTGCTTATTTGTAAAACTGACTTCGAAATCAGCGTTCATTTTTAAAAATGTTCATTACTTCAGTGAATTAATATAAATCAAATAAATATAAAATTAATATTTATTACATTAATAATGATCTCGTTCATTAATAATTACTAATTAACAAGTTAATTCAGTCCCAAGCTAAAAGCTGGGTTTGGCCCAAACAAAAATGGCCACCCCAGTGCTTTTTTATTGTTGTTGTTTGGAAAAAACATTTTTTAATGTTCATTTGCATAAATACGAGGTATTTAAAATGAAAGTACTTCCTATAAGAAATGACGTTTTGGATTGTTAAAATTAGAAAACAGCTCTAGAAAGTAGCAAAAGATACGAAAGCCGATTTAACGTTCATTGGGTCAAATGGGTCTAAAAGGAAGTACGATATATCGGCTTTTGGGACGTAAAGAGTTAATATAAACAATAAAGCACAAAAAATATAAATAATGGACGAGTTTATTATTTCAGTTTAATGTTTACTTTACCACCGACTTTCTCCTTGTTCTAAGCTCTTATTTCCACCTCCTCTTCCCCCCTCCCCCCACCTCCTCTCCCACACCCCAATTGTATTATTTTCCCCTGTCCCTCTTTTTTTCCCGCCTTTTTTATTTCATATTATTCTTAGGCTTTCTTGTTTGTTATCAGCGTTTTGTTACTCTCGGGTTGACTTCCTACTCTTGTGTATGTATCTTGTACACAATCGTCTTTTTACTTGTGACATTATCTTGTTTGTTATCAGTGTTTTCTTACTCTCGTGTTCACTTCCTACTCTTGTGTATGTATCTTGTACACAATCGTCTTTTTACATGTGACATCTTGTTTGTTATCAGCGTTTTGTTACTCTCGTGTTGACTTCCTACTCTTGCGTATGTATCTTGTACACAATCGTCTTTTTACATGTGACATCTTGTTTGTTATCAGCGTTTTGTTACTCTCGGGTTGACTTCCTACTCTTGTGTATGTATCTTGTACACAATCGTCTTTTTACTTGTGACATTATCTTGTTTGTTATCAGTGTTTTCTTACTCTCGTGTTCACTTCCTACTCTTGTGTATGTATCTTGTACACAATCGTCTTTTTACATGTGACATTATCTTGTTTGTTATCAGTGTTTTCTTACTCTCGGGTTCACTTCCTACTCTTGTGTATGTATCTTGTACACAATCGTCTTTTTACATGTGACATTATCTTGTTTGTTATCAGTGTTTTCTTACTCTCGGGTTGACTTCCTACTCTTGTGTATGTATCTTGTACACAATCGTCTTTTTACATGTGACATTATCTTGTTTGTTATCAGTGTTTTCTTACTCTCGGGTTCACTTCCTACTCTTGTGTATGTATCTTGTACACAATCGTCTTTTTACTTGTGACATTATCTTGTTTGTTATCAGCGTTTTGTTACTCTCGGGTTGACTTCCTACTCTTGTGTATGTATCTTGTACACAATCGTCTTTTTACGTGTGACATTATCTTGTTTGTTATCAGTGTTTTCTTACTCTCGGGTTGACTTCCTACTCTTGTGTATGTATCTTGTACACAATCGTCTTTTTACATGTGACATTATCTTGTTTGTTATCAGTGTTTTTACTCTCGGGTTCACTTCCTACTCTTGTGTATGTATCTTGTACACAATCGTCTTTTTACTTGTGACATTATCTTGTTTGTTATCAGTGTTTTCTTACTCTCGGGTTGACTTCCTACTCTTGTGTATGTATCTTGTACACAATCGTCTTTTTACTTGTGACATTATCTTGTTTGTTATCAGTGTTTTCTTACTCTCGGGTTCACTTCCTACTCTTGTGTATGTATCTTGTACACAATCGTCTTTTTACTTGTGACATTATCTTGTTTCCTACTCTTGTGTATGTATCTTGTACACAATCGTCTTTTTATCATTATCTTGTTTGTTATCAGTGTTTTCTTACTTTCACTTCCTACTCTTGTGTATGTATCTTGTACACAATCGTCTTTTTACTTGTGACATTATCTTGTTTGTTATCAGCGTTTTGTTACTCTCGGGTTGACTTCCTACTCTTGTGTATGTATCTTGTACACAATCGTCTTTTTACTTGTGACATTATCTTGTTTGTTATCAGCGTTTTGTTACTCTCGGGTTGACTTCCTACTCTTGTGTATGTATCTTGTACACAATCGTCTTTTTACTTGTGACATTATCTTGTTTGTTATCAGCGTTTTGTTACTCTCGGGTTGACTTCCTACTCTTGTGTATGTATCTTGTACACAATCGTCTTTTTACATGTGACATTATCTTGTTTGTTATCAGTGTTTTCTTACTCTCGGGTTCACTTCCTACTCTTGTGTATGTATCTTGTACACAATCGTCTTTTTACTTGTGACATTATCTTGTTTGTTATCAGTGTTTTCTTACTCTCGTGTTGACTTCCTACTCTTGTGTATGTATCTTGTACACAATCGTCTTTTTACTTGTGACATTATCTTGTTTGTTATCAGTGTTTTCTTACTCTCGGGTTCACTTCCTACTCTTGTGTATGTATCTTGTACACAATCGTCTTTTTACATGTGACATTATCTTGTTTGTTATCAGTGTTTTCTTACTCTCGGGTTCACTTCCTACTCTTATGTATGTATCTTGTACACAATCGTCTTTTTACTTGTGACATTATCTTGTTTGTTATCAGTGTTTTCTTACTCTCGGGTTCACTTCCTACTCTTGTGCATGTATCTTGTACACAATCGTCTTTTTACATGTGTGTTGACTCCGTTTTATGGTTGAGTACAGTTTATACTGGTGAAGAGGTAGCTTAAAACGCGAATGGTTAAAATGAACGAATGTCAACAATATTCTTCAAACGAACTTCAACAAGTAGTGTTGAACTGGGTGAACTGGGCAAGTACTGGCAGTACATAAGTCGGTGATGACTGTACATAGATTTTATTCAACATGACACATACGGAGTGGACAAGACTAACATCGTCACAGGCGCAAAGATCATACATCAGCATAATGGTAATTACTTTTAAAGTTCCTGAAGATTCTCTACCAATAAAGTCCTCTGACTCAAGTGACTAAGGATCACAAAACTGTTACCGTATAATATTCTTCTCATTCAAGTCCATTGACCTTCCTTCAAGGACGTCTATCATGGTAACGTATTCATACTCCAGGATAAAATCTTCCATATCATACTTCACAATCCCATACGTTCTCCAAAACATAACGTTAGATAGCATATAGTTTCAAACAGTCATACACGATAATACGAACAGGTTAGAGATTCCAGTTGACTAACCTCTCCCATTCTATGCCACGCTTCTGGCATTGTTGAATGTACGGCATATAAAATATGAAGCATACGAATAAATAAACTGGTTTACACGTAGGTATTATTCCTCTACGGTAATCTAATATGACCACCGACTCCGTCTGTCCATTCTAGGAAATTACATGCTAAGATGACTTCCCGCTAGACTACAACTGGGAGCGGCCTGATACTTTAGTTTACGGCAATAAATATACAAATATAACCGGGGCGACACTTACATGATCCTTCCATCATTGGCTTCGTCAAGAATACCAATTGAATCAATATAACATACTGGCTTATACAAAACTGCCAGACAATTCCAATAATATATATCTCTCGGACATAACAAAGTCCGCACTGCCCCGTTCAAAACATGACGTCACAATCCCCAAACTAGGTTACCCGTGCGTCCAAAGCAACTCACACTGCATTGTGCACGTCAGTGCGTGAATCAATCGAACGCACAAATAATAAAATATATAAAGACTGGTGCGTACATTTGGCAGGACCGAAGACTACCCCCTTAGGTAATAAATGTACGTAACAGCTCCCTTATCACCTCCCCTTAAAAAAAATTAATTCTATTAATTTTTTTGAACTTAATACCCGAGAGAGGTGAGTCAAAACTACCACAAGATATGAAATGCATAAAGTTATATCATATTAAGAAAAGAATATTAAAAGAAATCAATATAACTAAATGATAGTATGCATTAAAGCACACATCCACAATCGACCTACTTTGGAACGATGTGGTAATATTCGAAGTAAAAACAAGTTTGAAAATGAAAATGAAAAAAAACCATAAAAAAAAAAGATGATAATAAAATTCAACTAAGTTTTCAACAAAATTTGAAACATATGATTTCAAAAATGAAAATGAACAGCAACACTGATGATGATCAATGACAAGAGAATCAATAAAACAGAGAAATTGAAAATAAAATTTGCAAAAATGAAACAATGCAAAATTAAACACATTAAGAATCAACACACTTAATGTTTTCTAACACTAGTACGGTTGACTAGTGATCTAACAGTGAGATATCATAACTAAGACCCGTGAATGCAGGCATTACCTGACAACTAAGAAAGTTAGTATGTGTGTGATCCATAATCAATTAAATAGATTAAATTGAATTAATCTAATTTATATATTCCTTAATTACTAACAAATAACTAGTTAACAATATATTCTAAGTAATTTCAATATCCCTATCAATATGTCACTGTTCCGTTACAACTAGTTAGTAATCGACGAGATAATGTTCTCAATGTTCCATACACGATATAATATATTCTCTAACACGTTATGTAGTGTAATATGTTCCATAGGAATAACAAATGTATATTTGTCGCTCTTAACAATGTTGCCATATTAATAAAAAGTTACTGTAGTACCAATGTTCACGTTCTAATAAAACGTTAATATAGTATCAATAACAATGTACAAAGTTATTCATGTTATCGGTGAGGATGTTCCAACATCTGGAAGTGGTTTAGTTTCGACACGTTCACTTGGGCATCTTGATAGACAGTCTGCGAACACATTCTGCACTCCAGGAATAGCTCGTATCTCAAAATGGAACGGTTGAAGTGCTATAGCGTAACGCGCTGACTTTGATGACTTAACGTTCCCTGTATTCAGTGCGGTAAGAGCTTTCTGATCAGACTCCACCACAAAGTGAGATCCGAGGAGATAACGATCCAGTTTAGTGATTGCCCAGACAAGAGCAAGGAGCTCTTTATCCAGAACGGAATATTTCGTCTCGCTCGGCGTGAGCTTTCTGGATACGTACATAACCGGAAATAAGGTGCCGTTATATTCCTGCATCAAAACTGCAGCGATAGCGTAAGAACTTGCATCACTGCGGAGAATGAAGGTGAGATTTTTGTCAGGCAACCTCAAAAAAGGTGCATTTGAAAAAAATTGTTTTATATAGTCTAACGCCGTTTGGTGATCCTGCGACCACTTTATTACATTAGATGTGCCTTTCTTCAGTAGAGAAGAAAAAGGTGCAGTTATAGTAGACAAATGAGGGATGAATTTTGAATAGAACTGTATTAGTCCTAAAAGCGACCTAACTTGTTTTTTTTGTCTTAGGTGCTGAGATGTTTAAAATTTTAGAGACGTTACTGTCTTCTGTATACATGAAACCATGACCTATGCAGTGACCCAGAAATGAGATGTCATGAAAACCGACAAAAGCCTTTGAAGGTTTCGCTGTTAAGTTATAATCCCGTAAGGTAGAAAGTAAAGATTTTAATCCATGAATATGTTCATCCCAAGAGTCACTGAAAAGACAGATGTCATCTATATAAGTAATGACATCGGGACGATGAGACAATATGCGGCGCATCATGCGTACAAAGGTAGCTGGCGCATTCATTAATCCGAATGGCATAAAATTCCTATGGAAAAGTTCATGAGAAATAGAAAAAGAACAAAGAACCATTACAAGAAAGAGATGATGACTGCATAGGCTGAGTCATCAAAGAATGTGAAATCAAAATACAATATAGTATGTTACTATCTGCGTGACGCAGAATCAGGAACCAATTGTAGTCGGAGAGAATGGTGGTGGAAATACACACCATTATCCCGCTCGATAGCCATGCGAGCATCTCTATTGGTCCTAAAAGTAACCACGGCGTCACCATACCTGTTATTGGTATGAGGTAACAGACGCACGAACCTAACGTCTGCCGTGTGGTTGAGAAAATCTCCTAGTGCTTGCCAACTAGTTCGCTGTGGCAGATTTTGCACAAGGATGGTGCGAGAAGATGCACCTCTACCAATATAAGTGGTACCGTAGTCATAAGAATGGGAGTAAGGTTGATGAGTAACCTTATTCCTTTGATTATAATATTCATTATTTCTACTTGTAGAGTTATTGTTCTTAAATGTCCCATAATTGTGTACTTGAGTATGACTATTTACGTCAGACAAAGGAGTAGGTGCACGGCATGTCGTAAACACCTGTTTGCTGGGTAAAGTGCAAAATTTGCTGACTAGCTTATTGTTTTTACTTTTATTATCGGAGTTACAAGAAGTATTTTTATTAGGAACATCCTTTCCCTTTTTTACAAACCTAACCTTTTTCTTGCGATCAGTTGACTGCTGATCAATTCGAGGGAAGGTATATGACTTACTAGTCTTTACAGGTTGCGTTGCAATCTTATTTTCCTTCTTAAGACTAGAAGCATGTCGTAAAGGTTGCAACGAATTAGCAACAGTGGCGTAATGAACAATGGAATCGTTCTCCATGCTAGATTCCAATACCTTAGCATTACATAACAGGTTAGTAGTATGTGTATGTGACACAACTCTAGGTATAGACTTAAATGCATAGGCATCCTGTATATGCTGCTTTTCCCATTCAGCAATTTGCTGTGGGGTACATTCCTTTATATCATGTATGCGACCAAGTATTAAATCACAAATTGGATTCGGAAGAAGACATGCTTGGATCTTTCCTGAAAAAAATGGTGTATGAAGTGTTATAATGGCTGTGGGAAATGTTTCCACAGTTCCGCCAAACGTCACACATTTCACAACCCTGCCCGTCGCACAACTAGGGTCGATCAGCGAAGTCCGGACGCCCACAGTGGTACAACCTGAGTCGAATAAAAGAGAGCATAAAATATTGTTAACAAATCCTCTGTTAAACTTAAGAGAGCCCTGTCCCTGGTGTACTGACGCAGCAGTGGCCGTACAGACTGCAGGTAGACTAGGCAAGGTATGTCCGCAACGCAGCGTCGTGATCGCCTTAGGCTGGAAAAGAGTCGAGCATTCTGGACAGTCTTTCACCTGGGTACAATCAAGAGAACAAGACATAGCATTGTGAGTTTCAGCTACTTTACCCTGTTCAATGTTAGCCTGTGTATCAATTAAAGAGACATTAGAATGTCTACCTGTATTACTCGACGATCTTTCTCTGCGACGCGATCGATTTTGATTATTTGCATTAAAATTGCCATAATTGTCTTTTCTACTAGAGTTAAAATTTGGATAAGTCCGATAGTTTGTATAATTAAAGTTATGCTGTTCTTTAAAATTTTTATTCCAAGAACTTTGTCTGTTTTGCGGACCCTGAGATCTTGATCTCCAGTTTTGTTTATTATAATGTCCTTGATTATTTTTAAAATTATTGTTACCAAAATCTCGTGATCTGTGAGTTTGGTTCCAAGAAACATTAAATGGAGCAGATTGTTGAAATTGCTTCCCTTTGTAAAAGTTATCATTGTTAAAATTGTAATTATTTCCCTTATTGACATACCTATCAGCACTAAAAGAACGATTGCGTGAAAAATTGTTTTGTTGTGCTGCAAAAGCAACAGGCAATTCATTCTTAATCTGCGCGTTACTTAGATCCATGGTTGGGTGAGCAGTGCAAAAATTTTTTGCATGTTCTTCTAAGCCTTTCATAGATAAAGGTTTCCTTTCTTGCAAAAATGCGAGAAATGTAGGATTTACAGACGATAGTACCTTATCGCGCATCAGTAAATCGAAGAGACCTTCATATGACTTTTCAATTTTGGATAATTCAATCCATCTTTCTAGTGTTTGTCGTATTTGTGACAGAAAATCATTGAAATTTCTGCTAGATTGGGGTAGTAATGTATGAAATCTTAAACGATATTCGTCTTCTGTCATTTGCAATTTTTGCAGAAGTGCTGCTCTAAGAGCATTATAGTCATTTTTCTCACCAATGCTGGTGGTACGATAAACTGCTAATGCATCCCCTGTAAGTAATCTGGATAAATATGTACAGTATAGCGCTTTATCCACGTTATAAGATCCACAAGTGGCATCAAACCTATCTAGGAAGAATATTACGTCATCAGACGGGGGATTAAATTTTGGTAATTTAAGGTGAATTTCCTTAAAATAATCATGTCTGGATGGAGTTTGGCTTTCAAAAGTTCTCTGAGAATTAGATTCCTGAGTAAACCTAATTCTCTCATATTCTGACTCTGCTAATTTCAGTTCATGCTGTCGTTTTTTTTCATTCTCTTCCATCTCAAGCTGAAGTCGTTTTACATTTTGTTCAGCTATTAATCTCCTCTCTTCCATTTCTTTTTGTTTAACTTCCAATTCCTTTTGTTTATTTTCCATCTCAATCTTAAGTCTTTCTTCAGCCTCCCTTTGCTTCTGTTCTGCCTCTCGCTGAAATCGTTTATCTTCTAATTCAGCGGCCAATCTCAGTTTTTTCTCATTTTCCTCAGATTCAATCCGTTTTTGATCTGCCTCAAATTGAAGTTTTTCTAGTCTTAAAGTTTCTAACTTTCTCTGTTCGGCTTCTATTTCTTGAGCTTTCCTATATTCTGCAAGTGCAAATGTTTTTGCTTCATCAGGAGCCATCTAAAGAGCTTTTGCTTGCTTAATGAAATAATCTAGTGAATACATTATGCTTTATAAGTAGTCACAATACTCTTGATTTATAAAAATGATAATTAATCAATATAAATTAATTAACCTTGTTACTATAACAAGTGTTCTTCGTTCCTGTCCTTAGAACGGTATAATGTTATCATATAATTATTAAATGTGTTATTAATCAATAAATTTATGTAATCAAATGTCATGAAATGAACAACGAGAAAGACAATAGAAACATAACCGACAAGACATGATAAACTGGACGGGTGAACACAATCGTAGAAATAAAAAAAAAATAAAAATGTATAACTAAAATAGAATATCGTAAAAATATACGACGATAACTACGATCAGATAATTAACAGTACAATTGACAACACAGTGTAAAAACATAGGTTTTGTAAAAAAACTGAACGACAGGAAAGGTGAGATGGACGCAAAATACAAACAAAATTCATCATAAAACTAAATTACGAATAAAAATAAATACGAAAACAACAATTAAAACTTGACGGAACAGCTAAACAGATACTATTATAAGGGACAATTAGCGATCGGAACTTCGGCAAGGTTTCTAGCCTTGTACCGGAATTATCGCTCAATTGAAACTTACAAGACGAGCCCTACAGAACGTCTGACGAAGAGCCCGAATTGGCTTCGAGATGGATCTCGTTCGTCAGATCAACCTCCCTACCTCCCACGACAAATGAACAACATATAACATATAACAAGGAAAATATAAATATGGACATAATTATTTAAGGCACAGCTAAACGTAATAAAGGGTACAACGACAACACGTTATACTCATCTCGCGTGCAGGAAAAAAAAAACCAATGTGCCTCGTCTCCGTGTATGTACGTGTGAGGATAAAATACTTCGTTCTGAGTTATTAGACCACAGCTTGCACGTAATAGTGACAAAGAGATGATCCCAAGATGTTGTCGCCTTGAAAGTTCAGATCTTCAGATGATCCCAAGATGTTGTCGCCTTGAAAGTTCAGATCTTCCATTAATGATAATTGTATTGGGTACGTTTCCTGTGAAATTCTTGATTTCAAAACCAGACTGGCACACCAATTACTGTTGACTCCGTTTTATGGTTGAGTACAGTTTATACTGGTGAAGAGGTAGCTTAAAACGCGAATGGTTAAAAATGAACGAATGTCAACAATATTCTTCAAACGAACTTCAACAAGTAGTGTTGAACTGGGTGAACTGGGCAAGTACTGGCAGTACATAAGTCGGTGATGACTGTACATAGATTTTATTCAACATGACACATACAGGAGTGGACAAGACTAACATCGTCACAGGCGCAAAGATCATACATCAGCATAATGGTAATTACTTTTAAAGTTCCTGAAGATTCTCTACCAATAAAGTCCTCTGACTCAAGTGACTAAGGATCACAAAACTGTTACCGTATAATATTCTTCTCATTCAAGTCCATTGACCTTCCTTCAAGGACGTCTATCATGGTAACGTATTCATACTCCAGGATAAAATCTTCCATATCATACTTCACAATCCCATACGTTCTCCAAAACATAACGTTAGATAGCATATAGTTTCAAACAAAGTCATACACGATAATACGAACAGGTTAGAGATTCCAGTTGACTAACCTCTCCCATTCTATGCCACGCTTCTGGCATTGTTGAATGTACGGCATATAAAATATGAAGCATACGAATAAATAAACTGGTTTACACGTAGGTATTATTCCTCTACGGTAATCTAATATGACCACCGACTCCGTCTGTCCATTCTAGGAAATTACATGCTAAGATGACTTCCCGCTAGACTACAACTGGGAGCGGCCTGATACTTTAGTTTACGGCAATAAATATACAAATATAAACCGGGGCGACACTTACATGATCCTTCCATCATTGGCTTCGTCAAGAATACCAATTGAATCAATATAACATACTGGCTTATACAAAACTGCCAGACAATTCCAATAATATATATCTCTCGGACATAACAAAGTCCGCACTGCCCCGTTCAAAACATGACGTCACAATCCCCAAACTAGGTTACCCGTGCGTCCAAAGCTACTCACACTGCATTGTGCACGTCAGTGCGTGAATCAATCGAACGCACAAATAATAAAATATATAAAGACTGGTGCGTACATTTGGCAGGACCGAAGACTACCCCCTTAGGTAATAAATGTACGTAACAATGTGACATTATCTTGTTTGTTATCAGTGTTTTCTTACTCTCGGGGTCACTTCCTACTCTTGTGTATGTATCTTGTACACAATCGTCTTTTTACATGTGACATTATCTTGTTTGTTATCAGTGTTTTCTTACTCTCGGGATCACTTCCTACTCTTGTGTATGTATCTTGTACACGATCGTCTTTTTACTTGTGACATTATCTTGTTTGTTATCAGTGTTTTCTTACTCTCGGGTTCACTTCCTACTCTTGTGTATGTATCTTGTACACAATCGTCTTTTTACTTGTGACATTATCTTGTTTGTTATCAGTGTTTTCTTACTCTCGGGTTCACTTCCTACTCTTGTGCATGTATCTTGTACACAATCGTCTTTTTACATGTGACATTATCTTGTTTGTTATCAGTGTTTTCTTACTCTCGGGTTCACTTCCTACTCTTGTGTATGTATCTTGTACACAATCGTCTTTTTACTTGTGACATTATCTTGTTTGTTATCAGTGTTTTCTTACTCTCGGGTTCACTTCCTACTCTTGTGTATGTATCTTGTACACAATCGTCTTTTTACTTGTGACATTATCTTGTTTGTTATCAGTGTTTTCTTACTCTCGGGTTCACTTCCTACTCTTGTGCATGTATCTTGTACACGATCGTCTTTTTACATGTGACATTATCTTGTTTGTTATCAGTGTTTTCTTACTCTCGGGGTCACTTCCTACTCTTGTGTATGTATCTTGTACACAATCGTCTTTTTACATGTGACATTATCTTGTTTGTTATCAGTGTTTTCTTACTCTCGGGTTCACTTCCTACTCTTGTGTATGTATCTTGTACACAATCGTCCTTTTACATGTGACATTATCTTGTTTGTTATCAGTGTTTTCTTACTCTCGGGATCACTTCCTACTCTTGTG
Source organism: Oreohelix idahoensis (assembly GCA_024509875.1). NCBI lineage: Eukaryota > Metazoa > Mollusca > Gastropoda > Stylommatophora > Oreohelicidae > Oreohelix > Oreohelix idahoensis. The sequence goes on along the minus strand of JAMPIV010008584.1, from coordinate 58,485 downwards.
TATGTGTCTTGTACACAATTGTCTTTTTACATGTGACATTATCTTGTTTGTTATCAGTGTTTTCTTACTCTCGGGTTCACTTCCTACTCTTGTGTATGTATCTTGTACACGATCGTCTTTTTACTTGTGACATTATCTTGTTTGTTATCAGTGTTTTCTTACTTTTGGGTTGATTTCCTACTCTTGTGTATGTTTCTTGTACACAATCGTCTTTTTACTTGTGACATTATCTTGTTTGTTATCAGTGTTTTCTTACTCTCGGGTTGACTTCCTACTCTTGCGTATATATCTTGTACACAATCTAGGGATAAGCGAGAGCAGATGGACAGGGGCAGGAAAAGTTAAAACAGGAGAAACACTTGAAACAGTGCTTTACTCCGGAAGAGAGGATGGACAGCACAATGAAGGCGTAGCCATTATTTTACAGAAAGGAATAGAAAGGATATTACTGGAATGGAAACCCATCAACAACAGACTGATAAGATTAAGATTGAGAGGTAGATTCACCAATACTACAATAATACAATGCTACGCACCAACGAATGACAGCGATGAAGAGGTCAAGGATGAATTCTATCAACAACTGCAGAAAGAAATGGAAGACACACCTAGATATGATCTTATTATAGTAATGGGAGACCTAAATGCGAAAGTTGGAACACACAATAATTATAACGAAAGAGTAATGGGGAAATGCGGCAGTGGAACAGTAAATGAGAATGGGGACAAATTAATAAGCTTCTGCAGTATTAACAACCTGGTCATTGGAGGAACACTTTTTCAACACAAAGAAGTGCACAAGTTAACATGGGAATCACCAAACGGACGAGACAAAAACCAGTTAGATCACATAATGATCAATGGCAGATGGAGACATGCACTACAAGACGTGAAAATAAGAAGAGGCGCAGATGTGGGAAGTGATCATCACCTAGTAGTAGCAAGACTGAAGGTGAAACTCAGAGCTGCTGGACCAGTTGCAGTCAAACAGAAAAGATATAACATCACGAAACTTAAGGACCCCCTCACCAGAAAAGCGTTCATGGTTGACGTAAAGAGACGATATCTGATTACCAAAAGCCAGGAAAGAACAGAGACCGACGATGTCGACCAGAAATTCAACACCGTCTCAACAATATACAAAGAAAGCAGCAAGTCATGCTTGGGATTCCAGGAAGAAAGAGCCAAGACTGGATAACACCAGAAACGATAAACACCATAGCGAAGAGAAAGGAAATGAAAAGAAAGAAAACAGAAGCTAAGTCTCCCAGGTTAAAGGCAATATATAGTGAACAGTACAGTCAGCTGGACAAGGAAGTAAAACGTCAAACCCGTGCTAACAAAAGGACATTTCTGGATGACCTTGCAAGACAGGCAGAAGAGGCAGCACTGAGAAATGAACAAAGCACAGTTTATAAAATAACTAAAGCTATCAGTGGAAAACGAGGTGCAAACAACATAACGTTAGTAAGAGACAAGCAAGGAAATCTCATCACCACAGCACAGGGGCAGGAAACAAGATGGGCAGAGCACTTCAGAGAAACACTGAATAAGGAACCACCAGAGACACAGCTGAATGTTCCTGAGGCTGAAAGTGACTTAGACGTAAATACAGACATTCCACGAAAAGAAGAAATTATCACAGCTATCAAAGGGCTAAAAAATGGAAAAGCGCCTGGTCACGACATTCTAAATGCTGAGCTATTCAAGACAGACCCTGAACTAGCAGCAGAACTATTAGAACCACTATTTGCACAAGTCTGGGAAACTGAGACAACACCAACAGAGTAGAGTAAAGGAATAATTGTCAAATTGCCCAAGAAGGGCGACCTTGCAGACTGCAACAACTGGAGAGGAATTACCCTCCTCTCAGTTCCCAGCAAAATACTAGGCAGTATAATCATCCAGAGAATTTCAAAAGCAGTTGACCATAAACTGAGGAAAGAACAAGCGGGCTTCAGAAAGAACAGAAGATGTGCAGAGCATATATTTGCCCTCAGGAACATTATAGAGCAGTGCTCAGAATGGCAGAGACAGTTGTACATTAACTTTGTTGATTTTGAAAAGGCTTTCGACAGCATACACAGGGACAGCCTATGGAACATTCTGAGGGCTTATGGAATTCCCAGCCGCATTGTTTCCATTATAAAAAGCCTCTATTCTAACTTTACGTGCGGTGTTGGATCGAGTAATGTAACTTTCGAAGTGAAAACAGGAGTACGACAGGGATGCCTCTTATCAACAACATTATTTTTGACAGTCATAGATTGGGTGATGCGCCAGACAACAGAGGGCAGTGCAAGAGGAATTAGATGGACAACGTTTTCTACACTGGAAGATTTGGAATATGCAGATGACATTGCACTACTCGCGCATTCACATCAACACATTCAAGACAAAACCGATAGACTGTATAAGTATGGCCAGCAGGTTGGCCTGAACATCAATTTGAAGAAGACAGAGGTCATGACACTAAATGTGGGCAATCCTGAGCCAATAACAGTAAGGAACCAGAAGTTAGAACAGACAGACACATTTACTTACCTAGGAAGCATAGTAACACCTGACGGCGGAACAAGCAAGGACATTAACAACAGAATGAATAAAGCGAGAACAGCCTTTGCTGTTCTCAACAACATTTGGAAGTCTTCCCAGTACAGCACAAACACCAAATTAAGACTGTATGAGAGCTGTGTACTTTCTGTGCTTCTCTATGGTGCGGAATGTTGGAGAGTAACAGAGAAGGATATGTCAAAACTGTCCTCCTTCCACACAATCTGCCTAAGGAAAATTCGCCGAATCTTTTGGCCAAACACCATCAGCAACCAAGAACTACTTATTCGGAGTAACCAGGAGGACATGCACACCATCATAGCTGGCAGACGCTGGAGTTGGGTTGGCCACGTCCTCAGATGGGACCTTGATACCATCACAAGAATAGTTATGCTATGGATCCCCGAGGGAAAGCGAAAGAGAGGCCGACCAAAAACAACTTGGCGGAGAACTGTGGAAGCTGAGATGCAAAGAATGAACCACAGTTGGGGCACTGTACGAAGGATGGCCGCCGACCGAGCAAAGTGGAATCAATTTGTTGCGGCCCTACAAGACGCCACCAGGCGTGATGGCCGCTGACTGCTTTGACGGTTGGTGGTTATGGATCACAGAAGAAGAAGGGTTGACTTCCTACTCTTGCGTATGTATCTTGTACACAATCGTCTTTTTATTTGTGACATTATTTTGTTTGTTATCAGTGTTTTCTTACTCTCGGGTTGACTTCCTACTCTTGCGTATGTATCTTGTACACAATCGTCTTTTTACTTGTGACATTATCTTGTTGGTCGCTTCTTCATCATTATCAGTTCCCATCTTCACATCGAAGGTCGGCCACAATGGATAACCAACGTCGTCTACGTCTTATCTTATTGGTACATTCCATTAGTCTCTATCCTATCCATCTCTTGATGTTTTATCTTCCCACTTCTAGCTCTGTCTTCCTCCTGCACGTTTGCCTTCAACTTTTCCTTCTTTTATGGACTCTAACGACGTATCTAAGGTAGCAATTTTTCTTCTGTAATCGTCCCATTATCAGGGTTGCCAGATTAAGATTTTGAGAAAAAGCCAAACACCCCCAGAACAAAGCCAAAAAAAAAAAAAAAAAGCCAAACAAATTTACGTAGATATTTAGAATACATCAGAAAAAGAAAATATAAAAAAAATCCAGATCCTGTTCCTCACAGCCATTCCCACTGGAGCATGCGTCATAAGTTATCAGATAAAAAGTCTTCAAAATTTTAGACGACACAGTGAAGTGCTCACAATATTTGTTTGACAGCAACAGTTGTGCTCTGATTGTCACAATAGTAGCAACAAGGTGCAGCTGCATTCTGTTTCTTTGTTTTATCTGAGGATACAAGAGAAAATATTCTCTCAACTACAACATTGCTCACTTATCTAAGGATACAAGAGAAAATATCCTCTCAACTACAACATTGCTAACTTATCTAAGGATGCAAGAGAAAATATTATCTCAACTACAATATTGCTCACTTATCTAAGGTTACAAGAGAAAATATCCTCTCAACTACAACATTGCTCACTTATCTAAGGATGCAAGAGAAAATATTATCTCAACTACAACATTGCTCACTTATCTAAGGTTACAAGAGAAAATATTCTCTCAGCTATAACATCGCTCACTTATCTAAGGATACAAGAGAAAATATTCTCTCAACTACAACATTGCTCACTTATCTAAGCATACAAGAGAAAATATTATCTCAACTACAACATTGCTCACTTATCTAAGGTTACAAGAGAAAATATCCTCTCAACTACAACATTGCTCACTTATCTAAGGATGCAAGAGAAAATATTATCTCAACTACAACATTGCTCACTTATCTAAGGTTACAAGAGAAAATATTCTCTCAGCTATAACATCGCTCACTTATTTAAGGATACAAGAGAAAATATTCTCTCAACTACAACTTTACTCACTTATCTAAGCATACAAGAGAAAATCTCCTCTCAACTACAACATTGCTCATTTATCTTAAGATACAAGAGAAAATATCCTCTCAACAACTTTACTCACTTATCTAAGGATACAAGAGAAAATATTCTCTCAGTTCCAACATTACTCACTTATCTAAGGATACAAGGGAAAATATTCTCTCAACTACAACATTGCTCACTTATCTAAGGATACAAGAGAAAATATTCTCTCAACTACAACATTGCTCACTTATCTAAGGATACAAGAGAAAATATTCTCTCAACTACAACATCGCTCACTTATCTAAGGATACAAGAGAAAATATCCTCTCAACTACAACATTGCTCACTTATCTAAGGATACAAGAGAAAATATCCTCTCAACTACAACATTGCTCACTTATCTAAGGATACAAGAGAAAATATCCTCTCAACTACAACATTGCTCACTTATCTAAGGATACAAGAGAAAATATTCTCTCAACTACAACATTGCTCACTTATCTAAGGATACAAGAGAAAATATCCTCTCAACTACAACATTGCTCACTTATCTAAGGATACAAGAGAAAATGTTCTCTCAACTACAACATTGCTCACTTATCTAAGGATACAAGAGAAAATATCCTCTCAACTACAACATTGCTCACTTATCTAAGGATACAAGAGAAAATATTCTCTCAACTACAACATTGCTCACTTATCTAAGGATACAAGAGAAAATATTCTCTCAACTACAACATTGCTCACTTATCTAAGGATACAAGAGAAAATATTCTCTCAACTACAACATTGCTCACTTATCTAAGGATACAAGAGAAAATATTCTCTCAACTACAACATTGCTCACTTATCTAAGGATACAAGAGAAAATATTCTCTCAACTACAACATTGTTCACTTATCTAAGGATACAAGAGAAAATATTCTCTCAACTACAACATTGCTCACTTATCTAAGGATACAAGACAAAATATTCTCTCAACTACAACATTGCTCACTTATCTAAGGATACAAGAGAAAATATTCTCTCAACTACAACATTGCTCACTTATCTAAGGATACAAGAGAAAATATTCTCTCAACTACAACATTGCTCACTTATCTAAGGATACAAGAGAAAATATCCTCTCAACTACAACATCGCTCACTTATCTAAGGATACAAGAGAAAATATTCTCTCAACTACAACATCGCTCACTTATCTAAGGATACAAGAGAAAATATTCTCTCAACTACAACATCGCTCACTTATCTAAGAATACAAGAGAAAATATTCTCTCAACTACAACATCGCTCTTATCTAAGGATACAAGAGAAAATATTCTCTCAACTACAACATTGCTCACTTATCTAAGGATACAAGAGAAAATATCCTCTCAACTACAACATCGCTCACTTATCTAAGGATACAAGAGAAAATATCCTCTCAACTACAACATTGTTCACTTATCTAAGGATACAAGAGAAAATATTCTCTCAACTACAACATTGCTCACTTATCTAAGGATACAAGAGAAAATATTCTCTCAACTACAACATCGCTCACTTATCTAAGAATACAAGAGAAAATATTCTCTCAACTACAACATTGCTCACTTATCTAAGGATACAAGAGAAAATATTCTCTCAACTACAACATTGCTCACTTATCTAAAGATACAAGAGAAAATATCATCTCAACTACAACATTGCTCACTTATCTAAGGATGCAAGAGAAAATATCCTCTCAACTACAACATTGCTCACTTATCTAAGGATACAAGAGAAAATATTCTCTCAACTACAACTTTACTCACTTATCTAAGGATACAAGAGAAAATATCCTCTCAACTACAACTTTACTCACTTATCTAAGTGTAAAGGGCAATTTTTACTATCTTGCAATATAATACATTTATATACTTATTATGTTCGCAAATATTTGGTAATCAAAGTATTTCCTTTTTAAGTGCTTAAGGAGAAGTCATTTTTGAGTTACTTCCCTTGAAAGTAGTTCCGTCATCTTCGATCGGACTCCGCGGACGAGTCTATGCCTACTGCGATTTATTCTTTGGCTGGGTAGGAATAGATTGTTCTTGCTTCAGTATATCTATGGCCTGAATTTATACGTAGTGTTTGTATGAGTAGGACGAGTCTGTCTTATATATGGATATCTTTACATTTCTAAGTCGAACTATGTTGGTTGTCGCTAGAAAAGGTCAAAGGCTATGCAGCGGAAGTATCGCTAGCAAGGGGTGTGATTCATGGCTGCCATCCTGTCTGGATGCAGAATTTTGTTGTAGCAGGCCTATCGCCGAAAAAGTGATCTATATGTGGATGGGGAAAAGTGATAGTCATTTAGACATGTTGTATGTACTTTACCCCAGTGTTTATTCTCTTTTGCCAAGGAATGGCAAAGTTATATTTCGCATAGAAAGGTAAAACCACAATTTATTATGAACTTGGGCTTCGCCATCGTTGTTGATAAGCAGATGCACAGTGGTACTTTTGAAAAGAATATTTATTCAAAGGAAGACGACATTCCTATGTATCAGCACTAGATTATATGATATTATTCAATTACTTCTATGATAGAAGTCATGAAGAAATGAGGACATTTAACGAATGACCAATTTTGGTCTGGGTCCTATAGTGAGTGAAACTCACGAGAGAAGAACAGCCATGTTGAAATTCATATACTTTGTATTTATCGAGTGAGAAAAAAGGGATGCCTGTACTATCGCTCGATGAACCAAGAGATCACTGCTACATGTGAGAACCCATGTCTGGGATTCCTATATCTTTATGGAAAATATATATATTGAACTTTACGTGAAGGGATATTCACTAGACGAGGTTAGGTCTAGGAGCCTTCCTATATCTTGGTTATGGTCTGACGTGCCCAGTCAGTAAAGCCAGATGATTTACATGATGGAACTCTGAATGCTTATTTACGAATGCTCCATTATGATATTTGCCAAGCATGAATGCTAACTTAAGATGATATTCCTGTGATCAACATTATGCTGTCTATGTCGACATTTGTTCCTGTAACCATACACGTACTGTCCAAGTGTGCGTCCCATTAAATGTTATAAAAAGACCACCGTAGTTCCAGTACTTCTTGAATTCGAACAGTGTGAGTATGAGTGATGTACTACCAACCTGTCAACTCTATCGAATCATTCTACCATTCGCGTTCTGACATTCACATACACACTCATTGTTTACACTCACATTCTTGTCGGAGCCTCATCACGTTCCAGGACAAGATGACCTGTATGACCAAAACTGTGCTGGGTTTAATGAGTTGACAATCGTTACACTTTACTACACCAGTCCCAACATCTACATTTATCAACTGGTGGACATTCACGTCATTTAACAAATAAAGCGTGATTCAGCAACTAGTAGCCAGTATGAGTAAACAACTAAACAAGAGTTTAACACTAAGCATACAAGAGAAAATCTCCTCTCAACTACAACATTGCTCATTTATCTTAAGATACAAGAGAAAATATCCTCTCAACAACTTTACTCACTTATCTAAGGATACAAGAGAAAATATTCTCTCAGTTACAACATTGCTCACTTATCTAAGGATACAAGGGAAAATATCCTCTCAACTACAACATTGCTCACTTATCTAAGGATACAAGAGAAAATATCCTCTCAACTACAACATTGCTCACTTATCTAAGGATATAAGAGAAAATATTCTCTCAACTACAACATTGCTCACTTATCTAAGGATACAAGAGAAAATATCCTCTCAACTACAACATTGCTCACTTATCTAAGGATACAAGAGAAAATATTCTCTCAACTACAACATTGCTCACTTATCTAAGGATACAAGAGAAAGAATATTATCTCTCTCAACTACAACATTGCTCACTTATCTAAGGATACAAGAGAAAATATTCTCTCAAACTACAACATTGCTCACTTATCTAAGGATACAAGAGAAAATATTCTCTCAACTACAACATTGCTCACTTATCTAAGGATACAAGAGAAAATATTCTCTCAACTACAACATTGCTCACTTATCTAAGGATACAAGAGAAAATATTCTCTCAACTACAACATTGCTCACTTATCTAAGGATACAAGAGAAAATATTCTCTCAACTACAACATTGTTCACTTATCTAAGGATACAAGAGAAAATATTCTCTCAACTACAACATTGCTCACTTATCTAAGGATACAAGACAAAATATTCTCTCAACTACAACATTGCTCACTTATCTAAGGATACAAGAGAAAATATTCTCTCAACTACAACATTGCTCACTTATCTAAGGATACAAGAGAAAATATTCTCTCAACTACAACATTGCTCACTTATCTAAGGATACAAGAGAAAATATCCTCTCAACTACAACATCGCTCACTTATCTAAGGATACAAGAGAAAATATTCTCTCAGCTACAACATTGCCCACTTATCTAAGGATACAAGAGAAAATATTCTCTCAACTACAACATTGCTCACTTATCTAAGGATACAAGAGAAAATATTCTCTCAACTACAACATCGCTCACTTATCTAAGGATACAAGAGAAAATATTCTCTCAACTACAACATCGCTCACTTATCTAAGAATACAAGAGAAAATATTCTCTCAACTACAACATCGCTCTTATCTAAGGATACAAGAGAAAATATTCTTCTCAACTACAACATTGCTCAACTTTATCTAAGGATACAAGAGAAAATTCATCCTCTCAACTACAACATCGCTCACTTATCTAAGGATTTCAAGAGAAAATTATCTCTCAACTACAACATTGTTCACTTATCTAAGGATACAAGAGAAAATATTCTCTCAACTACAACATTGCTCACTTATCTAAGGATACAAGAGAAAATATTCTCTCAACTACAACATTGCTCACTTATCTAAAGATACAAGAGAAAATATTCTCTCAACTACAACATCGCTCACTTATCTAAGAATACAAGAGAAAATATTCTCTCAACTACAACATCGCTCACTTATCTAAGGATACAATAGAAAATATTCTCTCAACTACAACATTGCTCACTTATCTAAGGATACAAGAGAAAATATCCTCTCAACTACAACATCGCTCACTTATCTAAGGATACAAGAGAAAATATCCTCTCAACTACAACATCGCTCACTTATCTAAGGATACAAGAGAAAATATTCTCTCAACTACAACATTGCTCACTTATCTAAGGATACAAGAGAAAATATTCTCTCAACTACAACATTGCTCACTTATCTAAAGATACAAGAGAAAATATCATCTCAACTACAACATTGCTCACTTATCTAAGGATGCAAGAGAAAATATCCTCTCAACTACAACATTGCTCACTTATCTAAGGATACAAGAGAAAATATTCTCTCAACTACAACTTTACTCACTTATCTAAGGATACAAGAGAAAATATCCTCTCAACTACAACTTTACTCACTTATCTAAGCATACAAGAGAAAATCTCCTCTCAACTACAACATTGCTCATTTATCTTAAGATACAAGAGAAAATATCCTCTCAACAACTTTACTCACTTATCTAAGGATACAAGAGAAAATATTCTCTCAGTTACAACATTGCTCACTTATCTAAGGATACAAGGGAAAATATTCTCTCAACTACAACATTGCTCACTTATCTAAGGATACAAGAGAAAATATTCTCTCAACTACAACATTACTCACTTATCTAAGGATACAAGGGAAAATATTCTCTCAACTACAACATTGCTCACTTATCTAAGGATACAAGAGAAAATATTCTCTCAACTACAACATTGCTCACTTATCTAAGGATACAAGAGAAAATATTCTCTCAACTACAACATTACTCACTTATCTAAGGATACAAGGGAAAATATTCTCTCAACTACAACATTGCTCACTTATCTAAGGATACAAGAGAAAATATTCTCTCAACTACAACATTGCTCACTTATCTAAGGATACAAGAGAAAATATTCTATTAACTACAACATTGCTCACTTATCTAAGGATACAAGAGAAAATATTCTCTCAACTACAACATCGCTCACTTATCTAAGGATACAAGAGAAAATATCCTCTCAACTACAACATTGCTCACTTATCTAAGGATACAAGAGAAAATATTCTCTCAACTACAACATTGCTCACTTATCTAAGGATACAAGAGAAAATATCCTCTCAACTACAACATTGCTCACTTATCTAAGGATACAAGAGAAAATATCCTCTCAACTACAACATTGCTCACTTAGCCAAGTTAGGGCAAAGATTGAGGATTATCTTTGTTTTGCTGAAACAAATTTGTGTGCAACATACATCGTAATCAGAAAATAAACAAGTTATATTTGTAGTCTGACATTTCCTTTAACAGTGGGACTTTGATTTTTGTATTCATGTTTGATTGGGTTAGCTCAGCAGAAATGAAATATGCCTTTAGCACCCTCCACGTCATCAAAATATTGAACACAACCTTTCGTCGTCGCACGAGCCACCGAATAGGTGAAGGTTTTTATTTTTTCAAAGGAAATGGACAAATTTGAGCATGCTCAAATTCTATAGATGTGTTTATCGTTCTAAACAATGCTTGCCATGATCCTTGTCTTAACTCACTATTAAATAAAACTCAGCCAAGTATTTATGTCTCTTAAAATCCATTATTTTACGTACTATGGACATAGCGCGTTGAATGCACAATGTTGTTAATGGAAGATACATTTTGAGCTGAACACAGCGATGAGATATAATCGTTCAAACTAGACCACGCGGATTTGTTACAATCAACCATAGCTGACGGGAGCCGCGCTAGCGTAGTGGTTACCACACCGCTCTGGCGACCGGGTGATCCAGGATCAAACCCGGGTGACGGCATTTGAGGATTTTTCGTCGACCGGGATTTGGACTGAATTAACTCGAGACCTGGCGAGAACATTTGAAGGAGTGTCGTCGACCAGGGATTGGCGGCTCCTGAGCCGACCCAGCTGTAATGGGTACCTCCGAAATCGGAGAGTATTTGCCTGAATGGCGAGGGACACCTGTCTCTGTACAAGAAAAAAGGGATACTCACGTAAAATCAATGTCAGGTTAGACATAAAATAATAACCTGAGATTTCGCCTCGAGTATTAGCGGGCGTACGAAAAAAAAAAAAAAAAAAAAACCATAGCTGATGGACTATATCCGATGCAAAACCGATGCAGTTCTTAAGACTACGTTCACATCTTGTAATTTCCTCCTAAGTCTAATGGAATATGTTTTCTACTGCAGCCCCTCGCACCGAAATTAAATATAGAAATTCATTTGAAATCATATTTGTCCTATTACTTAAGATATGAAGAAAGATACACAAATGTTTTGTTTGTGTGTATTGAAAAGTCATATATGATGATAGCATGTTTCTTGCTCTTAATATCATCAAGGTGAACACAACGTGTTTTAAAAAGCCTGAAAAAAAGCCAAGAAGCCAAACGAGTTTTCTGGCACCAAACAATATAAAAAAAAATAAAAAGTGAGATTTCTGGAATTAGGCGTTAAAAGCGCCAAACTGACAACCCTGCCACATCCCGAACCGCGGGAACTCATCATCAGCTACAATGTAAAATCGAAGGTCGGCTCCAATAAACTTCGATCGTTATTCACCTCTTGTCTTGATGGTGCACTCTGATAGACTCTTTCCTGTCAATCTCTTGATTCCCAATTATAGCACTGACTTCCTCCTGCAAGTTTGCCCTGAACTCTGATTTCCACTATGGCCTTCAGCAAGTGTGTTAAACCTTTTTATATGACCAAAATATTTTAGCTGCTTCTTTGATCTCATTGAGTAATTCTCTTTTCATTCCTAGCTTTTTTATGATTATTTGTTTTCTTCTTGTTCCAGCGAGATGTGCCCCATTCTTCTATATAACCACATCTCAAGGGCCTCAATTCTTTGTTCCAACTGCTTGTTCACTGCCCCTGTTTCTACACCATAGAGTAATAAAGATCATACCTATTGCTGTCATCATGTCTTTGATACAGCCTTCTCCTTAAAAGGGGCATGTACACCCAGAAATAGACAAAAAAGGTTATTTTTGATTTGCATATAATAATTGTGTTTTAAATATTTATAAGCCTTTTTACTTCGATATTCTTTTTAAATTATGTGTTTATCTGTAATAGTTTATGAGTTATCAATGTTCAGCTCTTATCAGATAAGTGTTTTAACATTTTAAAAACTAAACTTTAACGAAAACAGGGCCTGCGATTCACAGTTCCGGTGATATTTTCTACAATTTTAAAGCTATAGCCTTCAAATTTTGCACACTTATAGCCCATGTTATCCTTTATGGCATGAACCTCCACTTTTTTCTTACATGGTATAGAAACAGAGATATTGCTATACAAAGTTCTAAATTTGTGCTATTTAAAAGGGTCATGTTGCAAGAGACATATCTACAAAGCTCATTGGGTAGACATTTTTGGGTGGTTCACGCCATAGGTAGGGATGTTATGTGCATCATCTGCTGGCTTGGCATTCTTTGCACTTTTTATGTGAGTGAAATTCATTCCCATGTGCAATGGGGATTTTTCTTTCATTTTTTTTCATCACTTCATGTTAATTAATTATTTTCACATAAAACATTAAAATTTATAAAGTAAACTTTGTTCATCATAAAATATAATACCTCTTGTAACATGTGGCCAAATGTTATGTCAACAAGTTCGTTAGTTATTTTTCTGTTAATTTTTTAAAAAGATAACCCATTTTTGGCTGGGTGTGCCCCCTTTTAAGCAAGTCTTGACTTATTTAACAATTCTTTATGTCTCCATGCATATCCATGGACACGTGCTTAGCTACCGTGTATTCTATTTCTTTGCATCTATTTTTTCTATTCACCTTTCTTTTGCTTGTCTACATATCGTAATTATTTCTTAGTTTATTGTTATATATTCTGGAGTGTTTTTTTCTTTCTTTTTTCTCTCTCCTTCTTTCTGCCATTATGTGTTTTCTGTCACCCATACGGGATTTTTCTTACTCATTTGCAGGTAAATTGTTATTTGCTGATTGCTTATTTATAAATGTATGCTTATTTATAAATATTCCCATTTTGTGGTTGCTTTTTCTTCTAGGCTTTCTCTTCTGTATTGTTCCATGCTTTCGGCCAGCAAATTTTTGTACTTATTTTTTTACCTCGATAACATATATGTTTTATATCAGGCTGTTCCAATCTGAGGTTCCCCTTTTCTCCTGTTTCCAGTAATTTTCAGCTTTATATTTGTTTTAATTATCACTGGGTTGTAATCTGGATTAATGTTAGCTCCAGTATACAGTTTTGCACTCGTGACACAGTTTTTTAAATATTTTAGATCGTGATAGCATCAATCTGATTATTTTTATGTCTTCTGTACATTTCGAAGTGCATAGTTTCCTCAGATGGTGTTAATAAACGGTGTTAGATATAAAGGTAAAGTGTTAATAAACGGTGTTAGATATAAAGGTAAAGTGTTAATAAACGGTGTTAGATATAAAGGTAAAGTGTTAATAAACGGTGTTAGATATAAAGGTAAAGTGTTAATAAACGGTGTTAGATATAAAGGTAAAGTGTTAATAAACGGTGTTAGATATAAAGGTAAAGAGAGTCCAATAGCAGATACTGCCATAGGAGAGTGAAGTGTTAGAGACTTGAGTATACAACGTCCAGCCTTAGGAGGTGGGATGACCAGTTCCATCGCTCACTACCTTTGCCGTACCCTACTCAAGAGCAGAGTCAGGTACCTATTTAAAGCTGGGTTAACTGGAGTGCGACGCGACTAGGTTTCGAAACCTGAACCGGGAACTTTGCTGCGCGAGACAAGCTTTCTAACCGTTTAACTAATTGGACGCTCCTGTTCCATATATCGGTATTATATCTGTTTACTGATCCATTTGGCAACTGACAAAGATGAGCTTTCTTTCTGGTTTCATAGTGTTATCTTCCATGTTGTTCTTTGACTTCAGTTTTATTTCCCGCAAAAAAATGTTTTTAACCTTACACTGTTTTTACTTCACCTGATACTGTTTTTACTTCACCTGATACTGTTTTTAATTCACCTTCACGACACTGTCATTATCCTTTTTGATTTGTTTCCTATAGAACAAGGGACCGCCATTGCAGCTGTAGATTTTAACTCATATCTCTTCTTCGTGATTCCTCGCTAACTAGTGTTCACACGGGAGGCAGGGTCTAACCACCGGCCGTCGAGAATACCCGTTGCAAAAAGACCCAGCAAGCCTCCAGTATATTTACTTTGTTCTTCTTTTCCCCTTTGTGTTTCTTATGCAGCATGGAGCTATCACTGCAGCCGATCCCCTTGCACAAAGGCAACACTAAAGATTTATTATACTCTCTTGTAGCGATGGTTTCTGTAGCAATTCGTTTTACACGATGAGTTTGCCAGCTTCATGCACCACAACATCATCTTAGTCGCCTGTCACGACAGTTGGGTCGCCGTATTCTGTCATACCCTTCACATAGAAACATCGGAAACCGAAGCTACACGAATTCTTACAAAACTATGACACATCAATTTTGTCGCTAGGTGTAACACGGGAGATAAAGGTGTTATGTTAGGTAATAGAAAACGGCCAGGGAACGACATCTCACGTCTGACAGTCCAAACATTCCGTGTTGTTCCAAGCCTGTCTTGCCAGATTGAGTAAAAATAATGAGACGTCTAGGCGACCCCAAGGTCACACCCATGCATGCCAGCAACGTATTCAATTAGAGTTAAGACTCTTGTCTGAGCCGATTGAGGTATTTGGAACATGATTAGTTAGTGAATCAATTTTTGAGCTCTGCAGTCTGAGACTGAGAGAGGTACTTTGTACTTACATACATGCACGAAAATGGACACGTCCTACGTCACACTTTCAGAAAATGAGGTAGTCATACATTTATTAAACACATGAGCGCGCTTTTATTTCTTTCTGTATTTACTATTACTTACATACTTAGTCGTTCCCGTTCTATCTTGGGGTGTAGCGGTGAGCCAGAGACAAGGTTGCCAATTTAGCTTTTTTGACAAATTTCACAGACTTTTTCTTAGATCGTTTGACGTCAGAAAATTCGATTGGCTTTTTGTCTTTTTCTTCCCAAGCAAAAATTCCTTGTGTTTTTCTTCTTTTCACATTGAACTTTAAGAGCAAGAAACATTCTATCATCACAGATGAATCTACTGACATTTCGACATAACAAAAAACTTGTGTGTCTTGGTTCATTTATTTAATGGATAAGGGATATTTAAGATACAAACAATTTCAACAGTATTTCTAAGTTCATGCCGGTTAGAGAGGCTACGGGAGGAAACACTCAATTTCATTTAGGAGGAAATGACAAGTGTACAGAGTATTACGAACTTCATCGGTTTTTGCATCGGATGGTGCATTAACCTTGGTTGTTATAACAACGTTGTGTGGTCTAGTTTGAGAGATGTGTCTCATCACTGGATGCAGCTCATATATATCTGTCTTTCACTTGCATTATGCATCCAACATGCTGTATCAGTCAAATAGTGGATGTTAATTTACATAAATACTTAGCTGGTTTTGTCACAGATAGTTAAGACGAGGCTCATACAAAGAATACGCACTGGTCACAATAGGCTGAGATACCATCTATTTCACAAGTACAACATTGGTCCAACAGATCTCTGCTCCTGTGGCACCAGCCCCATGAAAGCCGAACATATGTCCTGTCCAGTCCTGCCCAACTTACAGCAGTGAACGGAGCGGCATATGGCAACAGCCCACTTCTCTCAACGAAAAATTGTTTGGAGATGTCAGGAACCTTGAGCTGATAACTGCCTTTATTAGAGCCATTAAGAAGTCTTAGGGTGAACGAAGAAAAAAAATACAAAGAATTGTATAGAATGATTAACCCATCCATAAACTCTGAGCCTGCTCAAGTTTTCCCTTTCCTACTTGAAAAAAAAAAAACACCTTCATCTATTCAGTAGTTGTGTGAGGAAATGTATTTTTTTAATAATGTGATAACGCAGGGTATCTGAAATTGTAAATCACTTCTTCTGGGCTATCCCAATCAAAGTTGGCTACAAAAATCAAACCTGTCCTGTTAACAGACATGTTTTCATGCTATAAAAATACTTGTTCTCTGTGTTTACGGTGTTGTACAGGAATTTGTTAGACCAAGGGCTCTTTTTCAGTAGAACAAATCTAACGCTCAAAAACTGAACGAAGAACTATGCTTGCAGTACCATAGTCTTCAGACAACAGACTGTATGATGTCAATGGGCAGGAAAAAAATGTATTCGTCAAGTTGATTTTAGTGTCAAATTCTTAGCAGAATACGTTTCTATAGCACAACTAGAGAACTGAGGCCCATCAACAAATAGAAAATATAAATGAACAATGTGATGTTTGTCTATGCTAGAAGATTCCCTCAGTCAAGGTAGATGTCAACTTCCCTCGACGAGATACATTTCAAGGCCTATGACATTGAACCATGAGATAACTTTTCAGAATACCCTTTTATACAAAGTGAAAAGCTTACGAATGGTCAGAGCGCTATCTCTTTACACCTGACAAAGTATATAGCGCAGGTTCCAGTGGGGATGACAGCGATGACGTGGATTTAAAAAAAAAATGAAAAGAGTAGGAAACGTACTTAATATTTGTTTGGCTTTTTATTTTGGCTTTTTTCTGGAGATGTTTGGCTTTTTCTCAAAATTTAAAGCTGGCAACCCTGGCCATAGAGAACGCCGTGATATCCTATCAGCTTTCTTTCTTTTTGACCAAGTTTCAATCAAGTCCTCAGTCCTTGAGAGATTGTGTAACGTTGTCCTCCCAGCGAACTCTGGGTCGTCCTGGAGGTCTCGAACCGTGGCTCTTGGTTTCACATATTTGGCGTGGTAGTCGATCATCTCCCATTCATTATCATTATTATTATTATTGTTTACATATTATATGAAATTTCTACGTGTTTTGAAGACATCTTCCTCTTATTCAATGTTCATTATCTTTCGGCTCCCCATGGAGCAGAGGCAAACAACAAATACACGTTCAAACTTCCAGACCTGTACTGTCTATGTCATGTCTTCTTTATCTTCCTCGCGTCTCTGTCAAACTCCCTTCGCTGAGTGTGACGGTATTGCCTGCCCTGCTCTGCGGTAGTGGTCCAACAGCAACCAAAACTCAAGAGTATCTAATATGGATTTCAAAGGTATCTACCTTCGCACAAGATCACTCTTGGCAGAGATGTAGATAGAAGGGTGATGATACTTCTATTACAAAGGGAGTCTTCACAAGATATTCAGAATAAGCGAGAACAATATTGCTTTGGCTGAGTATGTTAACTCTGTAATTCTGCCGACGCTTTTGTGAAGGATTTAAGCACTTATTACTTTCAGCTCGTTTAAGCCCCCACCCCTGATTTACTCAGTGGAATTCTATTATTCTAGTATAGCTCTGTTTAGAGTGTATGTAGTAATTTGACTGAGACAAACATACTGTAACTTTAAAATGATGAAATCGAAGTTAAATCTGTAACATTACAAATAACAAAATTTAATAAGCACTAGGTTTTAACAGCTGGAAAATAATTTGAATAGTTATGGATCAAGAAAAGTTATCATCATGGTCTTTAAGGATCGTGAAGTGTTACAAGAAATTGAAGTGGCAGCATAGATTTAAACTTAGCTGCCAATGACAGTTCTGCTCCTTCTTATGGGTTGGTTCTTTTCACTCTGCTCACGCTCGTCCCTGATCAAGGTTATCGGGGTAGCTCGTTTCCCAGAAATGTCAAGGAGAGTCTACCACATGGGTCCTTCGTCTTAAAGCTTAGGCCACGGTTCCCTTCTTGTTCCAGAGATAGTACATTCTGCTGGTACCACCAATAACTATCGTAAAAGAATAGGACGAAACGCTCTTTTGAATATGGTGTTTTCCACCCCATAGTTATGTGTTCCTATCTTCCCATACCACCATCCCAAATAACTCAGAATTTTACCGACACCAGGTATTACAATGTAAGATGTGGGTGTCTTATCTGGTTTAGATTGTTGCTGTGTGTGTGTTGCAGTAGGACAGTTCAGGGTACACCACAGGCAACATGACGTGTAGAGTCATAAAAATGGTAACTTCGCTTTAGGTTTATACCATTTATTGCACGCCACAAAACAGTCATGATACTTATGTTATTGTCAGCATAGGTACAACGAATGCAGCATTCAAACTCATGTTAACTGACAGTCATGTAGAAGTCAATACTCAATAGTTGTATGGAAAACAAATATCATAGCGAAGCTTGATAAATAATGCATATAACTTCTGCAACCGTGGTCAGCTGCAGATCCTTAATGTTCATAGACAATAATAATTATTCCTTCCTGATGCTAGCAGATCAGATGTATACAATACGTCCGTTTACTGTCTGCACGTGAGTAGCATACATGGATTACAGGTCAGCTCGACCTTTATAACCTTCCTAAGTCTAACCATCTGACTTGGACGTGATCTCTGATATAACGAATCCTGGAACACAGACAATAGTCTTGTTGGTCTAGAGCGACCCATATATATATAATTAGTTCAGGTATAAAGATACCGGTGACTTAATCCTAGTCAAAGTACCTCTCCATTTTGAATCACACAGGCGAGCAAAAAGGCGACAAAATGACGAACCTCTAGATGATAGCATAAAGTTCGATACAAGAGGAATTACCTTATTTCGGAAAATCAACCATGAACATATGCCTCCAGGCAGGCTTGACTAATACCGGGAAATAGTCTAGTTAGCTAACTAACTCACAAAGACAATGTATTTCCCTCAGAGAATCACAAGACGCAAGGCGCGTCCGCTCGCAATCAGTCCATTTCTCAACTCCCCGACCTGGGCGGAACAACAAAACCACAACCCAGTCGAGACATGCGCAGAGCGACAATCTCTGAGTCGCTGTTCACAATAAGACGATTCTAAGAACATTCGAGATAAAAGTCTTACACAGTCGCGCCTTTTATGGACATGAACAGAAGCGTTAAGAAAGGTTTCAAACATCTACAACAGTTGACTGATACTACCAAATAAGGAGATATGGTCACGCTTCGTTCAAGACATTATAGACCGAACGTGTCTCTATACAAGAGGAAGTAAACTCATAAAGAATAGTAGTATCGATATTTCGGGTTCTGTCCCTTTGACCATAAAATATATATAACATGCATTTCAGTCAAATAATGATCATACATACGAAAAACGATCATACAAAGACTTTGGAAAAAAGCAATTAATTGTGCGTAACATTACCGCACCCTCCCGGGAAAAAAAAAAAATGAAACATTTTTTTTTTTTTAAATCCTGGAGCCGGAAAAATCTAGGCTCCTAACGCACGTATGATGCGCGGATATACCTAACAAAATAGCTCAACACTTGGAGCGAAACTGAGATCATATCCCAGGTCCTTAGAGAAAAATTATCTAAGTATACGCGTATATATCCCAGGAAGGTGCCACCAACACAAACCACAATGATGGCAACATCATAATAAAAGTCAAATTATTCTCATACCAATATATGAAATCAAATATATTATTATGATATCATACAATGTGTTGCAAATAGCGGTGTAATATATTAATATACCGCACTATTTTATTACATTATGTAATGCATCAGTAACTAATAAGTAATACATGTGTTGATCTTCGTTGACATAAAACATTCAATAGAAGAAGATGTGGACATCATCCGCTCCCAATCTAGTACAGGACTTGATATACTCAAAGTTCCACAATGGACACAATCTCGCATCTTCAATGATGTGCTGCGAAAATATCAATAACACAAATCTTAAAGACAACTGGTAAATCTCTCAATACAATCCTGAAAATAATTTATTTAAATGTGGCCGAGTGATCTTTTGGCCCGTATATCACTAACTAAGCCTTCTTAGATAATTACATGGTACAATGTCATAAATTTCCCCCTCAAAAAAGTGAGAAAAAAAAATATCTACTAACATGTCATTATAACATTGGACTGTATATCAGGAAATATATATATGACAGAAGAATCATGTGGAATCGTGCGGGCATCTGGACAGAATGTCCGCCATTACATTATCCGAACCACGGATAGCTCGCACCGAGAAATGAAATGGTTGAAGAGCTATGGCATAACGAGTGGACCTCGAGCTCTTCAAGTTTTTGCTCTGAATAGCAGTAAGCGCTTTCTGGTCGGTTTCCACAATGAAATGTGCGCCTAGAAGAAATCTTTGTAACTTCAGAATAGACCATACCATAGCCAATAACTCACGGTCTAAAACCGAGTAATTCTTTTCTGCAGCATTTAATTTCCTAGAGATATACATCACCGGATGCAGAGTATCAGAATACTCCTGCATTAGTGCTGCCCCAATCCCAGTTGACGAGGCGTCACTTCGAAGAACAAAAGTCTTCTCAATAGTAGGTAACCTAAGAATAGGTGGAGATGAAAATAGGTCTTTAACCTGGTCCAATGAGGATTGACATTCTTTTGACCAGCGGATCAAATTAGGCGACCCTTTCTTCAATAAAGTAGAAAGCGGTGCCATAATGGAGGACAGATTCGGAATGAATCGTCCGTAGAATTGGATCAAACCTAATAGACTCCTTACTTGTTTCTTTGTCTTAGGGACCGAAATGTTAAGTATTTTTGAAACATTGTGGTCTTCTGTCTTTAAAAGACCATGACCAACACGATGACCTAGGAAAGAAATCTCACTAAATCCTATAAAGGCTTTAGAGGGTTTTGCAGTCAAGTTATACTCGCGAAGAGTAGACAGTAATTCGTATAAACCCAAATAGTGATCTTCCCAGGAATCACTGAATAGACAGATATCATCTAGATATGCTATGACATCTGTACGATATGCGAGAATTCGCCGCATCATGCGTACGAATGTAGCAGGGGCGTTCATAAGACCAAAAGGCATGAAATTCCATTGGAATAAACCCCTAGGTGTAGAAAAAGCTGTAAAAGGTTTGGCACGTTCAGTTAGCGGGACTTGCCAATAACCTTTAGACAAATCTAGTTTGGTAAAGAATCTAGAATTAGAAAGTTTATTGAGTAGCTCTTCTAATGAAGGCATAGGTTCAGCGTCGAACTTCGTAACTTGGTTCAATTTGCGATAATCTACGCAAATGCGAATGTTATTATCCTTCTTTCGAACAATAACCATAGACGAAGAGTATGCTGAAGTGGATGGTTCAATGATTTCCAAACGTATCATTTCATCCAATTCTTTCTCGACTTGAGACTGGAAATGGATAGGTATTGGATAGGGTCTGACTCTGATAGGATTATGATCAGTTAGCACAATGTCATGTTCAATGACATGTGTGTGTCCCGGGATGTCTGTAAGAACATCCTGAAATGTTTGCAACATCGAAGAAACTTGTCGATGTTCCTCAGCGGAAAGATTTGGAGAAACGGTCACGTTTTTCCAAGATTCCGTAGAATAAAGTGGGACCATAGAAAGAGGAAGATTGACATCAGAAAAAGTAGTTTCCTCATCCTGTATAACTGACAGCGATGAGTATTGACCATGAGGTACTTGAGAATTGTCCGTTGCCTGGAAAATAGGCTGCAAATAGTCTGGTCTTTCATGAAATTCCGTGAGCATATTTATGTGGAAAGTTTTATGCTTTCCATCAATATCGACAACATAGTCGACATCAGAAATTTTGGAGACTATTGCATATGGACCTTTCCATGCAATTAGAAGTCTGTTCTCCCTTGAAGGAAGTAGAACGAGAGCTTTGTCACCTGGACAAAGTTGTCGTAGACATCTATTCTTATTCGCAAACTGCCTTGCCTTTTCTTTAGCAAATTCGGAAGACGAAGTTGCTAGTCTGCATGCCTCAATGATTTTTTTCCTAAGAGCAATGACGTACTCATAAGAAGACTGAGTCTCATCGCTAATATTATCGGCAGTGATTAGATCGTGAAGTAAAGACATAGGGCCGCGCGGTTGCGCGCCAAAGACAAGTTCAAAAGGGGAAAACCCCGTATGTTCATTGGGGACCTCTCTATACGCAAAGAGAGCCGCGGGTAAGACCCTGTCCCAATCCTGAGGATGATCCTCAGTTATTTTACCCAGTAAAGTTTTTAGAGTCCTATTTAAACGTTCGACCAACCCATTAGACATTGGGTGATAGATACTGCTGAGAGACCTTTTTATATGTAGCATAGACATTACCTGTGACATAGTGTCTGATATCAGTTGAGTGCCATGGTCTGACAATATTTCTCCGGGAAAACCCAAGCGAGAAAATATCAGCCAAAGAGCGTCTGCGATATCAGCAGTTGAGATGCTCTTGAGAGGTATTGCCTCTGGCCAACGTGTGCACATATCGACACATGTAAGAATAAATTGATGTCCTCTAGCCGACTTAATTCTAAAAGGACCGATAATATCTATTGCCATTTTTTTGAAAAGGGCGAATTGGAATGTCAGCAGCCTGAATAGGCGCAGCATGTCGTGGTCCTTTAGATTTGACCTCCTGACATACTTTGCAAGAGCGACAGTACATTCGTATGTCCTTGCTCACAAATGGCCAAAAGAAAGCCGCAAGAACTCTCGACTTTGTACGGGAAAAACCCATATGTCCAGCACATTGCGAGTCATGAGCATGTTGCAATATTTGCACCCTCATGCTCTTAGGCACAAGAATTTGTGAATGAGTGGATGTAGTCGAGTCTTGTACCATACGTACAAGTACGCCGTTCTTCATAGAAATCCAAGATTTTCTATTAGTATTTTGATTAGGATCACCTTTTTTTGCTAGAATGAAGAATTTTTGTAACGACGGATCTTCTTCTTGCAATTTGATAAATGAGTCACGTGTAATAGTCAAGTGACTATTTTGTTCATTTACTTCATCATTATTAGTTAATGAAGTTTGAGGTGGATCCAGAGCATGTGCTCTTGACCACCGTATTGGTAGCTTCAATGTTTTGCTCTTCCCAAACAGCAATCTGCTGTGGGGTACATTCCCTAACTCCGTGAATACGACCAATAATAAGGTCCGCAATAGGGTTTGGAAGTAGACACGCGTGGACCTCTCCCGTGAAGAAAGGAGTAGCAATATGTATTATGGCAGTAGGATATTTTTCCAACGTGCCACCAAATGTGACACATTTGATGACCTTTCCTGTAGCACAGAATGGATCTACAAGAGATTGCCTAACCCCGACAGTAGTACATCCAGAATCAAACAACACCGAGACTGGATTACTATTTACAAGCCCCTTATGTAATATAAGAGAACCTCTCCCATCATGAGCAACATTAGCAGGAAGAGCGGGCAAAGGATGACCACAGCTTAGAGTACTAATGGTTTTCGGATCAAATAAAGTACTGCATTGGATACATTTATTTGCCCTACCAAAGTCAAAAGATGAGCATCCGATAGCATTATGGTCTTTATCATTATTAACCTGTTTATCTGCTCCCTGAGATTCTTGTTGAACAGAGTTTGTCTGTTGATATCTTTTTCTCTTCTGTTGCGATCTACCGCGACCATTATTGCCTCTGCAATTATCATTAAAGTCCCTACTGTAATTTTTATCCTGGTTTGAGTTCCAGTTTCCATAACTGTCATTACCATCTCTATACTGTTGAGAACCTCTATTATCCTGGTATTGAGGTCTCTGAGAAAAATATTTTCCTCTATACCGATTACCTTTATGAAAATTTCTAAAGTTACCGGGAATAGAATACCGTGTAATATTAGGTTGTCTCCAGTTCTGGGAAGAAGAATCTCCCTGAAATTGATTACCCTGGTTCTGGGCATAATTACGGTTACTCTTTTTATTGAAATTTTGCTGGCTACCCTGAAATTTACGCATAAAATTCGGGCCATAAGGTGCTGCCGAAGCAACTGGCAGACCTTCTTTTACCTTAGTGTTGCTAATGGTTATGTGAGGATGTGCAGTAACATACTGGCTACAGTATTCTTCCATTTCTTTTATATTTTTAGGCTTACGCTCATGAAGAAAAGAAAGAAAAGCTTCATTAACAGAAGACATAACCTTGTCTCTAAGAAGTAAGTCCATGAGGGCTTCAAATGTACTTTCTGTCTTAGACAGCTCAACCCATCGTAAAAAAGTAAGACGTATGCCTGAGATGAATTCTGAGAATTCAACTCCAGTTTCTGGTAACATGTTTTTAAATTTAAGACGATATCCGTCTTCGTTAAGTTGGTACTTCTTTAACAATGCCGCCCTGACAACCTCATAGTTGTTCTTGTCAGGCACATCTACCATACCCAACAAAGTCAAAGCATCACCTCTAAGTATCTTGGATAGATGATAAACATATAATGTTTTATCTATATTATGCACCTTACATGCACTTTCAAATCTATCTAGATAAAATGTTATATCATCAATTGAAGCATTGAATGCTGGTAAATTAAGCTTAAAATCAACAGCATTAGACTTATTAGCAGATGATACCTTATTGGCATCATTAGCATTACTAGATAACTTCAACTTTTCTAACTCCAAAGCTAAGAGTTTTTCTTCATGTTCCATTTTTGCTTTTCTCTCATCAGACTCTCTTTGTAACCTTCTTTCCTCAGCCTCAGCCTGTAACTTTCTTTCCTCAGCCTCAGCCTGTAACTTTTTCTCTAATCTTCTTTCTTCAGCCTCAGCCTGTTTTTCTAATCTTTTATTTTCAGCCTCTATTTCAAGTCTCTTATTTTCAGCTTCTTTTTCAAGTCTCTTATTTTCAGCTTCTTTTTCAAGTCTCTTATTTTCAGCTTCTTTTTCAAGTCTCTTATTTTCAGCTTCTTTTTCAAGTCTCTTATTTTCAACCTCAGCCTGAAGTCTCTTCTCCTGAGATTCTGCTTCTCTTTTTTGTTTTTCCATTTCCATTTGTAATCTCTTTTCATCTACCTGCCTCTGCAGTTTTAAATTTTCAGCATCTATTCTCTTTTGTTCAGTTAGTTCTTTCATTTTCTTTTCCTCCGACTTCAATGCCTTGGCATATTGAACAGTCGCAAATTCTTCTAATTTATCACCTGTCTTCCCAAGGGCTTTACCCTGCTCAATAAAGTACTCAAATGTAGACATGATGTCTAAAATGTGAGTACAGAACCTGAAATAATTAATTATCTTATTTCAATCTTAATAGCAACAAGACTTAATAAAGTGCTTGTATAATTACTATGTTTACTCCAATCTCTGTGGGAAACAAGACTTGACACCAATTTGTATTATCAGTTGTACAATAATATCACAAGTCACCTCTTAATTATCAGTGCACTACCCAAATCAGTGCATAACCATCAGTTATTTATCATAACTGCACTACAATAGTGCATAAGCAACAAACCACCAGTTAGTTATGATAAGTGCACTATAGATCAATAGTGCATGAGCATATATGTAACAATAGTGAAAGCTAACTATGCAAGAACTATGCAAACAATAACAAGACAATGTAAACAATAACAAAGGTCACCAACAATGTAAACAATAACAAAGATCAAAGTCAATGTAAACAACAACAAAGATCAAAGTCAATGTAAACAAAAACAAAGATCAGAGTCAATGTAAACAATAACAAAGATCAGAGTCAATGTAAACAATAACAAACAAATGACGCTACAGTGTATACACAAAAATATACTTAAAGAACTGAATAATAGAAAAGAGGAGACCTACAAATACAAACAATCGAAATCGAAACTAAAAAACAGAAAGAAAGAGAGAAACAAAAAAAAATATACAAAAAAACGAAAATAAAGCACAACTCGTCACAACTAAACAGATATAGCAACGATTGTCGCTAGCAAATTTCACAGTAGGAAATTCGCACAGTCCCTAACGAAAACGCTAACAGTAGAACCTCTGTGACGTGGTATCATCTACTGAAAGACACCGAGAAAACCCGCAGAAATATAAACATATAAATACAAATCCAAATAACATATAACATATAAACATGTAAATAGTGTGAAAATGTGAAAGACAGAAGGCTCAGTTAGAACATAAGGGCACAGTTCACAAACAAAACAGGCCACTTAACTTCTATGTATCCACAACGTCAGCACAGTTCAGAACAGGATGTGATCAGCATTCTTAGGACAATGATCCAACGTTGATCCATATCTGCTCTCGTAAACTGCCATGACGAAGGAAATGAGCTTCTAACAGGAAACAGCTTCTGACAGGAAACAGCTTCTGAACTTGACCTTCTGAATCTGCAACAGTAATTCTGAGACCGGAACAGTTGTTTCGGCACTTGTCCTTCTTCTCAACAGATCAGGAAATCCATTCGCTCGGTACTTGTCCTTCTATTTGTAGACAAACTTCAATACCGCCGAGCAGCGCCGGGTAGTTTCAAAATATCAACAACTGTCAGTACTGCTGCGTCTTTCAAAAAAAATTTCATCAATGGTGATGAATAGCAACTGCAATGTTGTCTTGTAGTCTGCTGATGATGTCTGGGTTTGTTGACCCCCTTGAGAGTTGGTACCAGAATAAACCAACTATTGGCCACCATGAATTGATAAGGGTGGAATTAGGATGCCGTCAAATTACCACCTCTATCGACACCAGGTATTACAATGTAAGATGTGGGTGTCTTATCTGGTTTAGATTGTTGCTGTGTGTGTTGCAGTAGAACAGTTCACAGGGTACACCACAGGCAACATGACGTGTAGAGTCATAAAAATGGTAACTTCGCTTTAGGTTTATACCATTTATTGCACGCCACAAAACAGTCATGATACTTATGTTATTGTCAGCATAGGTACAACGAATGCAGCATTCAAACTCATGTTAACTGACAGTCATGTAGAAGTCAATACTCAATAGTTGTATGGAAAACAAATATCATAGCGAAGCTTGATAAATAATGCATATAACTTCTGCAACCGTGGTCAGCTGCAGATCCTTAATGTTCATAGACAATAATAATTATTCCTTCCTGATGCTAGCAGATCAGATGTATACAATACGTCCGTTTACTGTCTGCACGTGAGTAGCATACATGGATTACAGGTCAGCTCGACCTTTATAACCTTCCTAAGTCTAACCATCTGACTTGGACGTGATCTCTGATATAACGAATCCTGGAACACAGACAATAGTCTTGTTGGTCTAGAGCGACCCATATATATATAATTAGTTCAGGTATAAAGATACCGGTGACTTAATCCTAGTCAAAGTACCTCTCCATTTTGAATCACACAGGCGAGCAAAAAGGCGACAAAATGACGAACCTCTAGATGATAGCATAAAAGTTCGATACAAGAGGAATTACCTTATTTCGGAAAATCAACCATGAACATATGCCTCCAGGCAGGCTTGACTAATACCGGGAAATAGTCTAGTTAGCTAACTAACTCACAAAGACAATGTATTTCCCTCAGAGAATCACAAGACGCAAGGCGCGTCCGCTCGCAATCAGTCCATTTCTCAACTCCCCGACCTGGGCGGAACAACAAAACCACAACCCAGTCGAGACATGCGCAGAGCGACAATCTCTGAGTCGCTGTTCACAATAAGACGATTCTAAGAACATTCGAGATAAAAGTCTTACACAGTCGCGCCTTTTATGGACATGAACAGAAGCGTTAAGAAAGGTTTCAAACATCTACAACAGTTGACTGATACTACCAAATAAGGAGATATGGTCACGCTTCGTTCAAGACATTATAGACCGAACGTGTCTCTATACAAGAGGAAGTAAACTCATAAAGAATAGTAGTATCGATATTTCGGGTTCTGTCCCTTTGACCATAAAATATATATAACATGCATTTCAGTCAAATAATGATCATACATACGAAAAACGATCATACAAAGACTTTGGAAAAATATATTCAAATAAAAAGGTTAATAATACAGATAGAGTCTGTGTACATATACATCTCCACTGATTGAAAAGTGTTCACAATATAAATTGAATATGTTTTCATTTATGTTTTACACTGATTTAAAAGTTTGAAACTTCCATTACTTTAAAATGAATATTTTCACATAGGCATTTACACTGGTTTAAGCTTGAAAACTTACATTAATTTTAAAGTGACTATGTTTATAGCGACATTTTTACACTGCATTGAAAATGTAAGTATTATACTTAGAATGTACAACATTTCTTTCATCTTTCCCTCCCTGCTCCATAAGGAACCTGGAACTACTTTATGCTTTTAGTTCTCTTTACGAAACTATCAATAAAGCAATCACCAGCCCGTGCAGTGGTGGATCACGAATCATCATTCTATACGCCTTAAATGACTGACATCCACAAGCGAGTTTCACATATTAAAATTCACATGGTTATATATATATATATATATATATATGTGTGTTTGTGTGTATATATGTATATATGTTATATATATATATATATATATATATATATATATATATATATATATATATATATATATATATATATATATATATATATATATATATATATATATATATATATATATATATATATATATATATATATATATATATATATATATATATATATGTTAGTTCACATGTTAGTAATAAAATATGAAATGTAAATCACAACTTACGCCAATCCTGGCTCACAGACATTTTGCTCAGATGAATAAAAGAGACTTGAATCGGCCTCTTACACGCGTCTGGGGTATGGTTAATTTAATAAGTCCCCTCTCTGACTTCGTGTGTGGTCCTTCAGTTTCCTCATTCCCGGTTTCCATATTTAAAATGTTAGAGATTTCCTGAGCTATATTGTAAGTCCTGATAAATACTCTCATAAAAGGTGTCGGGTATATTAAGAAGGAATTCTGAATTCTAATTCTTCACTCTAGCAGTCTGATGTATTGGCGAGCGATTTCTCAAGTGAAATAGCTTGAGAAAATGGTCAGATTATATTCCCTGCCTTCCCATGCCTTCGTTTGTTATGAGCTATCAAAAAACTCCAATCATATTCAAACAGACGGGTTATGGGGTAATTTCAAAATATTCCGACATGGGATAATTTTGAACGTAAGGCAGAGGTTAACTCTCCCATATATGGTAATAAGATGTCCGATCCCCTTGTGTACAAACGTACGGACAGATCGGTAAACTCATACAACAGCGTGTTCAAAATTTAACTATCATTACTTTATCAGAAAGTACTCTTGTCATAACAAGTAGGACAGGAACCGCGTATGTCATAAGTCTCCGCCGGTACACGAGATCTTGTGCTAATCTTAGCCAAGCTGTGCCATTCCCTTGCGACTGCGAGTAATTATCTCAGCATATCTGGGTAGCGGCAAGCAAATGTGATTATTATCACCTACAGGGAGTGTCAAGTAATTCAACATTACTCAAATATCTGCTACTTAGCAGAAAATTAACGAAGAAAGAAAGAAAGAAAAGTGCAGCAATTGACAGCACATAAAAAAATCAGTACCACAAATGTACCGATACTGCTGGAGTGAAAAAAAATCGATAGGGTCCGCTCCAGTCTTTCACATACCCCCTCTCCTAAGAGATTTGTAGAATATCTAGCTATGGGGCGGTTCTTCTCGATGGGTTCTACTGTCTACCAGGTTCTCTCTCTCTCTCTCGTAGAGTTGTCCTCTCTTCCTTTATCTCGGTGG
The DNA here is from genome assembly GCA_024509875.1 of Oreohelix idahoensis. Classification (NCBI taxonomy): domain Eukaryota; kingdom Metazoa; phylum Mollusca; class Gastropoda; order Stylommatophora; family Oreohelicidae; genus Oreohelix; species Oreohelix idahoensis. The sequence continues at coordinate 28,412 of JAMPIV010008584.1, read as the reverse complement.
CGAGTGACTGAGTTTCTCGCTTGGCAGTGTGTGCAGTTTTCAATGTACTCACGCACATCTGCCCACCTTCTAGGCCAAAAGTAATCCTCATTAAGGTTGCTCATAGTAGTTCCTACAGAAACATGTGCTCCTGATGATGATACATGAGCAGCTTTTATGACGGAGGGTCTTAAGGGGAGAGGCACCACGAGTTGCTTCCCTGCCTCGTCCGTCGAAAAATAATCCCATCCTCGTTGTTGAAAGTTCCAGCTGAATGGTTTATCTTGAACTGACTCTGTTCAGAGTATGGTGCTAAGGTAATGTCTTCCATCTGCGCTCGTCGTAACTGCTTTACTATATAGAAATGTCGAGTTGAGGTGCGAGTTATCCAACTTTGGTTGTTGGTTACTCTGCTCAAACTCTTTCTTCGTAGTTTCATCCGTCTGGTTGTCCGGTCTGTGGCTAACAGAGCAATCTCGCACGAACTGTCGAACATCATGTCGCAAACCTGGCCAGAAGTAATTCAAGGAGACCTGTTTTACCTGGGCATATGAACCTTTTAATGGGATGGGGCATGGTTAAATACATTTCCTGCATTAGGCGGGTGCGATAGGGTAATGGGACAACTAGCTGTCTCTTATTCCCCACCCGACTATACCAAACCTTTCTCCATGTAATATGCTCCCTGGGGAGTATGGGTGTAGTTACCATACAAATTGGAAAAGCAAAGCTTAAGGGTTTTATCATCCCCTTGTGCCTGCTTCACATCTGAAATATTCAAGCTGTGTAAAGATGACAACTCAGGGGCCTCTGAGGCGTGTCCTGGGTTATCTCTCTTTGGTGTCGGCTTGGAGTCACGTGAGGGATCTCCAAGGAACACATATCTCCCTAAAATGAGAGGGTAGACTAAATCTTCTACCACTGCGGCATTGATTTTGCCCCGCACATATCGGGTTGAAACATCAATTTTCGCGACCGGAAGTAGCATAGGCTTTATACTCTTCCTAGGCCCCTGTATGTCTACAGTTTCAACAGTATATTGGTGGGCCTTCACCAAAGATGGAGAAACTAAAGCCGAGTATTCGAGACCCGAATCATACAAGCACCGTATGGTTTGGTTGCCAACGGTTACTTGCTCAGTAATAGAAGGGTAACTAAGATTTTGTTCATATACCTGGGGGTCATGTTTCCCTATCGGCCCCCTGATCAGGCAAGCGACACTATAAGGGCCGGATTTCGGCCTCTTACAATCCGATGTAAAATTCGTGTCATTTTTGCACGATTTACGATATCGTCTTCCAGTTCCTGGGCTGAATTGCTCTGTTTCTGCCTCTGGTGATCTTGTGATTGTTGTTGCTGTTGGTGGGCTGTTTTTTGTGATGTGTTGTCCGTACTTTTGGAGTTATCATCTGGGTGATCCTTTTGTTTGGGGTGACTGTCGTGGTGACGCCTTTTAGACGGATTCACTTCCGACTGGGCGCTCTGGTACCTATTGGCAAACAATACCACCTGCTCAAGAGTTTCGGCCCCATGCCCCGCCAGAAACCTTGTCATGTCAGGTGAGCGAGTCTTTGAACTGTTCCACGACAATCATCTCCTGCAACCCTTCATAAGATTAATCAAAGGTGCTGAGAGATCCCCACTTCTCCAAGTACGTTTCTGTCGTGTAGCATATCGTCTATACGATTCATCTTTCTGTCGTTTCGCCTCACGGAATTTACCATGAAAAGTCTCTGCATTTAGCATAAAACGCTGTAACAGAGCTTTCTTCAACATGTCGTAGTTGTTCTGTTCTTCCGTGAGCATCTTGAGAAACACATCATAAGCAGATCCCCTCAGACTCTGGGATAGCTTCATGTTGTATCTCTCCCTCTCCAAGCCATATGTAGCTGCTAAGGATTCAAACCTAGACTCAGAGTAAACATCTAACTGGAAGGATACTGCACTAGGTGCCACCACCTGAGTGGTGTTTCCCCCATCGCTATTTTGAGAACTGCCAGACCCGCCATTGTTAGAACTAGAATCCACTCTTCTTCCTTCGAGTTCCAATTCCTTCATTCTAATAGCGTGGGCTCTGTCGTCCTGTTCCTTCCTTTCTACTGCTTCAGCCAGTTCCTTCTTTTCTTGGAATGACCTCTCGTGTTCCTTTTCCGCTCTTTCGGCCTGTTCCTTCTCCTTAGCGAATGCCTTTCCTTTTCTCTCTCTGCGGCTTCGAAAGCCCTTTGCTTTTCAGCTTTCTGCTCTTCGAAAGACTTTGCTTTTCCTTTTTTTCAGCTTGGGTTTTTTCGTGTTCCCTGGCCATCCTTCTCTCTTCCCGCTCAGCTGCTTTCTCCTCACGGAGTGCGGCTTTCTCTGTCTCCATCCTGTCTTTTTCCTCTTTACCTTTTTCTTTCTGTTCTCTCACCGAAGTAAGGACGAAGTCAGAAAGTTCTTTGGAGAAAAACCCTAGCTCGCGGCCTAAATTAAGGTAAAAGGCATGGAGGTTTTGGGACTCTGCTATTCTGAGCGAACAATCTGTTTACAAAGCTACACAAATGCACAACAGCTACTAACACTAAACACCAAATTACAACACTGAATTAGCTTCATTAAGTGAACTTCTTATTTCTTTAACTTTAACTTTAGTTTACAAGAAATTTTGTTTCTGTCCCTTATTCAATTATTCTTTACACAGTTACTTTTACTGTTATTTATAAAAGAAATAAAAGTGCGGCAACTGACAGCACATAATAACAATCAGTACCACAAATGTACCGAAACTGCTGGAGTGAAACAAAAATCGATAGTGGCCGCTCCATTCTGTCACACTGTGTGCTTCTTGGTCTCGCTATATTTCTCTTATCAAGGGGATTCCTGAACAACGACTGCCTTGTAGAGCTATCGAAGTATAGAAAAAAATGTGTTCATTGATTAATCTTTAGCTCCCCAAGGAGCATAGGCCTTCAATAAACTCACGCCAAGTCCTTCTGTTGCGTGGCATCAGTTCAGTCTTTCCAGTCCTTCCTCATCACTTTCTTAGTTGCCTGCAGTTTTCTTCTTCCGTGTATGTGTGTGTGTGTGTATTATTTTTGTGTGTTTGTTGGTCAGTTTCTACCTCTCATACCCTGGGTATTCTAGAACAAGCACTGCCACGTAAAGCTATGAAAAGATTTCCTCAATGTATGGCCTAGCCATCTACAGTGATTTCTTCTTATGTCTTGTCCTTCTTCTTCTTCTTCTTCCGTCCTTAGCCACCGACCGTCAAAGCAGTCAGTGGCCATTACGCCTAGTGGCGTCTTAGGGCAACAGCAGATAGGTTTTCTTTGCCATTGTTTCCCATCACGCCTATTGGCGTCTTTAGGGCAACGGCAAATCAATCCATTTGCTGTTGTTTCCGTAATCGAAGTGACTGGCAAACGGGTGATCAGCCCGTTGGTTATGTCTTGTCCCACCAGCACTTATCTGGTTCGTGTCATCAGCTTCACGTTGGTGAACTTGCGGTTCCAATTTGAAACAAATCTTTTCAACGTAAGCATCAATTTATGATTGTATGTAACTTCGTGGTTTTTGTTTTCTCTTTATTCTCCATGTTTGAGAACCATACAATATGATGGCCTTGACGTTTGAGTTGATTCTTAGTTTTGTGTTGGACTTCGTTTCTTTTGATCTCCATGTATTTCTCAATGCAATGAAAGCCCCTCTTGCCTGCTGTATTTCATATTTCGATCTGTTTGACTGCCCCCTGCTATTATTTTTTCTTCTTTACTTTTTCGAATATATTATAATAATCTTTGTATTTAATAGTAATAAATACTAAATATTTGTACTGTTGTCATGGTTCTCATCATGAAGGGGTGGGCGATAATGAGAGAGATGACAGACTAGCATCAACAGCACCCATAGTGGGGACACTGGATATGGATAAGGGAGAGATACTGAGAACAATTAATGATCGCCTGTTAGAGAATGACACTGCAATAGATGAATCATCAAGGTTAAGACTGTTGGAATGTGGCATCAAACGTAAGGCTAACAGACAGACGTATGAGGGGATGGGATGCATCTGTCGTGTATACAACCAGCGAGCCACAGGAACAGGTAGCATTCACACTCTTCGACATAAACTGAGGGAGAGTGAGCACCTATGGGTTTGCAATGATGTTGGTTCTGTTCAACAATAACAATTGTTGGCATAGACTGTACGGAAGCGGATGGTAGTTTAGACGTTTGTGGAACGAATGTTTAAATCAAATAATTAGAAATCGTTAGAAAGTCATACTTAGATTTCTTTCTTTCTGACTACCTCCAAGTGTGAGACAGGATGCAAGTCATTCTGCGTTGACAAATTATGTTTTAAAAGAGCTTTTACATTTCACCTGACACGTTTTGTTGTTCTTTTATTTTTAGAACGTATTTAGTCGTTCCACCTCTAACCTGGGGTGTAGAGATGTGCCAGAGAGAGAGAGAGAGAGAGAGAGAGAGAGAGAGAGAGAGAGAGAGCGCTATACTATACTATCGGTTTATTTTAAATAATAAAGGAAGTTATGTAAGTGGCAGGCACTTATAAGAAGAAAAAAGAACTTTAGACAAGATAACATTACCAACAGTGAAGAGCTTCATGTCTCTGTCTGTGTTTATCCCTACGTAAAGGTAGTCTGTCGTAGATTTTTGATAGGGAAATTAAGACTTGGGTTGGTCCCTTCTGAATAGGTTAGAATGAGTGATAGTCACAGTGAGATGTGATATTAGAAATAGAGTTCCACGAGTGAGATGGTAGAAATTTATAGAGGCTGTCCCGGAAAATCGAGAATCTCTCTCTCTTTCCGCCTATCTTCTACAACAGATCCAAAGGAGTCAGACAGTCTATAAAAAAATATGTATATTAATATATATATCTATCCACTCACGTGCCCGCACATACAAGTGACGACAGTTAGACACACAGACGTGGGAACAACTATAACAATGATTATATAGATATTATGGGAACGAACTGACCACCACACTGAAATAAATGTAGGTATAGTTTAATTATCATAGTAAACTTACATCACAACATATAAAATACATCAAAAGCATATACAAATAGTCATAAAAATCAAGGAATGCTACAATAATGATAGACCCGTTTGTATGGTCCTCCCCTGGATATATATATAGCTCACAGTCCCGTTAGAAGAAAGTGATAACCCCAAAGAGTTACAGATACATATGATTGAGTCTATGGTTTCCCCCTTTTAAGGTATGGACAGACTTGATACTCTGCTTTATTCTAAGGGTACATATTGTTAGCAATAACTTGCATACAGGAAGTTAAAACGTGGGTGACTCAGACAAAGAACATCCTTCAGTCTACTTTCACTCGGTTCTTTCATCAGGGCCCTGATATACTTACAATCCTGCTGTGGTTCGCCGTCTGGCGCAAACTTTGGGACACTCACACACTTTTTATCTGTTACTGTCGTTAAATGAAGCGGATCCCAGCTCTGCAGATTTGTTTGTTTGTTTCCTCAAAAATGGATCCGGGGAGCGTCTGCTTCATGCGATAGTTATTTCAGACTAAAGTTAGTGTCACTTGACTCACGAGGTAAGAATTAGGCTTAAACGAGCACACAATGTCAGAACACGAGGTTTCCCTTAATTAGGAAGATGACCGGTGGACAACTTCTCTCAACAGATAATTTTGGTTCACCTCACACTTGGTCAAATAATGTCGGAAAGTTAATGGTTTAGATTTCTGTAATTTTTCTCGCACAAGGCAGCATGTACATTAGAGTTAGTGCAGAAATATGCACTGGATCAAAGGCCCAGTATAAGCATTTATTAGGTATGTCTCTGTACAAAACGCCGGCAAAGTTTGGGTTACCCCAGTATTCACTGAATAAAGAAAAAACACATATGAAATATGTTACATATTATGTATCGGAGAGAAGCTAACCGATAAGGGTAAGCAGATGGAAAGGTGGGTCGAGCACTACTCTGAGCTTTACGCTAGAGACAATACCGTTACGCCTGCAGCCCTTGATGGTGTCAACAGTCTGCCAACTATGGAGGAGCTGGATGCCGAACCAACATTAGAGGAACTCAGCAAGGCCATTGATAGCTTGGCCTCTGGCAAAGCACCAGGCAGTGATTGGATTCCTCCTGATTTAATCAAATGCTGTAAGAGCACGCTATTACATCCCCTGCATAGGATGCTGTGCCAGTGCTGGGAAGAGACAACTATTCCTCAAGACATGCGAGATGCCAAGATTGTAACACTGTATAAAAATAAAGGAGACAGAAGTGATTGAAATAACTACAGAGGCATCTCTCTTCTTAGTATTGTTGGTAAGGTTTTTGCCAAAGTCATCTTAATGCGACTACACAAGTTAGCTGAGCGCATATATCCAGAGTCACAGTGTGGATTCCGAGCTGGCAGATCAACAACAGACATGATCTTCTCTCTCCGCCAGCTTCAGGAAAAATCAAGAGAGCAGAAAAGACCATTATATATCGCCTTTATAGACCTCACAAAAGCATTCGACCTGGTTAGTAGGGATGGACTCTTTAAAATCCTCCTGAAAATAGGCTGCCCTTCTAAAATGCTGGAAATGATAAAGTCATTCCATGACGGCATGAAGGGAACAGTCCAATATGCTGGAAGCACGTCACAGCCCTTTGATATACGAAGTGGCGTTTAACAAGGCTGTGTTCTGGCTCCGACCCTCTTCGGAATCTTCTTTGCCTTACTCTTGAAACATGCATTCAGAGATGCAACTGAAGGAATATGCCTTCACACTAGGTCAGATGGCCGTCTTGTTTAATCTTTCAAGGCTGAAGGCAAAAAAACAAAAATCAGAAGGGTCACTATAAGAGACTTGTTGTTCGCTGATGATGCTGCAGTCGTCACTCAAAGCCAACAGGAGCTTCAGAGCTTGATGAATCGCTTCACTAAAGCATGCAAGGACTTTGGCCTCACAATAAGTCTAAAGAAAAAGAATGTGCTGAGTCAGGATGTGGGTGCTGCACCAGTTATCACTATCGATAACTATGAATTGGCAGTGGTGCACCACTTCACATACCTAGGGTCTATCATCAATGACAAACTCTTACTGGATACAGAAATCGACAGCCGCATTGGCAAAGCTGCAGCTACCTTTGCCCGCCTCACATCGCGTGTTTGGGGAAACTCTAAACTCACAATGAAGACCAAAGCTGCGGTATATAATGCCTGCGTCACCAGCACACTCCTATATGGCAGCGAGACCTGGACGACCTATGCAAGCAAGAAAGAAGGCTCAATACCTTCCATTTGCGGTGTCTACGCCGCATCCTCGGCATCTCGTGGAAAGATAAAGTGACAAATGTCGAGGTGTTGTCACGTGCTGGCCTTCAAAGTATGTATATGCTTCTTAGACAGCGCAGACTTCGCTGGCTTGGCCATGTTCGCCGCATGGAAGATGGTCGCATCCCAAAAGATATCTTCTATGGACAATTAGCAGATGGCAAGAGAACAGTTGGGCGACCACAGCTGAAGTTCAAAGATATGTGCAAGAGAGATATGAGGGCACTGGACATGGATCCAGCAACATGGGAGGATGAAGCTGCTGATCGCACTAAGTGGCGATGCTATTTACGGCGCCACCTCAGATTGGGCGAAGAGAGGCTCACACAAGAAGCAGAAGTGAGGAGAAAACGTCGAAAGGAGCACCAGGAAAATAAGCAGCTGAGGGCTGTCACCTCAGGGGTGCATTCCCATAGTCAGTTATGACTGAAGGGGCTATTATTATATTATTATTATTATGTACCCAATATAACTTACGTTTTTAAAATGCAAGCGTACAGCTTGACTTATCATTTAAAACTTCCCGTGCAATAAGTTATATATTTAAAAATCATCAATCCTCATGAATTAGGAATACATACGTATTCCGTCAACACTCATGAGGCATCTAGTATTATAAGTTAGTTTAGAAAAATTGTTCTCGTCTGACTATTTAGCAGTTAAATTAAATTCATTATAGCTACATTGTTGTTTAAGCTAGAAATTATAATTTATTCTGCTTTCCACTGAAACACGTCACTAGAAAATAATACAGACTATATAATTAAGCACTCTGCACCAAATCTAACTAGTGAAATATGAAATAAGCGATTATCACTTTAAACACTTCACAAAATATTAGATAATTATTATAATATATACCTCAACACACAGAACTACAGGTAATCGCACACTTTAGAATTATACGCTGATATATTTATTTGAAGTCTAGAGTTCGGTAAATTTCCGAACAAACTAGGGCTTCGCTATACAGCTTATTCTATTCACGAACAACCTGTCTACTGCGAATTTTGAGGACTGAATGCAAAATAAAGTTTAACATTCTGGTTATATATCTATTACCAGCCAAAGGGTCCCACTTTATTTTGCCAAACGAAATAATCTCCCCTTTCCGTCTAAAACACCTTACATCAACTAGAAGACTACCATGAACTGACACTCGTGCGTTTTCACATCTCACGCTGACCAGGCCAACAGTGAGTGCCTTGTCAGCTGGGATTTCCAGACAAATGTCTCAAAACTGCGCCGAGGAGATGTCGGCTATCGCGCCTCACTGAGCGCTCAGCCGATGCAACTCGTTGTGGCAGGTGAAAATGCAGACAAATTTGTCGCCTATAGGTCTGGCGAAAGCGAATATTCACAGTGTATTTCGTCTGGTGCAGGGAATGCTGTAGACATATGTCTGCTCCTATGTCTGGCCAGACGAATATATTCACAGTTTCGTCCACTGACACCTAATGCAATAGAATGCATTTTAACGCTCTCTCTCTGACACGTTATGTCATAAATGCGTTTACCAGTATGAGAAAGAAAACGGTAAAGTTGAGAATGGGGAAGAAAATATTTTTCGCAAACGAATGGATGCGAAAAATACAGGAAAAAGGTAAAGAGTAATAATAAAATAGAGGATACGGGTGAAAGAAAAAGAAGAGGATATAGGCAATTTATGATCAATAAACTCTCTGTGACAGAGTCCCATAGCATTTACTGCCGTAGGGGAGTGAAGTGTTAGAGACTTCACTATACTAGGTCCAGCAGCGAGAGGTGGGGTGACTAGTTCCTTTCCTCTCTGCCTTTTCCTTCTCTAATCTCAACAGCAAAGATTGAAGCGTGTAGTTACCGTGAATCGAACCCGCCACCTTTGTCGCGAGAGATTAGCGCTCTAACCACTCTGCCAATTGGAACCACATATGTTATTATGTACTATTCATACTCCCCTGCTTGTCTAGACACACCATTACGGTACTTGTCATGGATTCTTTGGCCTATTGTTGTAGTCCTTCTAAATCGCCCTTATTGCTCTCCGGGAAAACCCATAGATGCTCAATCTCCCTCAGTAAAATTCGAAGGGTTTGAATGCTAATTTATTTGGTTTGTAGTATATAGGCCTGTATTTGGACAGTAAATAAATAATACACATGGAGATATGTTTCAGGCATTCCTGAGAAATAAAGAATAATAAAACTAGACAAAACAAAACAGTAAATAACCATGTGGTGTTGTCGTCCGGAGAGTCCTGGGCTCGAGTCTCCCGTAAGCCTAACACTTCTGTTGTTTTTCGGTTATCTAGTTTTCTACTTCTTTATTTCTCTCGAGTGCCTGAAACATACCTGTGTGTGTGTGTGTATTAATTATTTAGTGTTTACAGGCCTCGGGTTTCCGTCTTTGTTTATTTAATATATATATACTGGATAGACAGGGTTGCGGGGAAGTTACTAAAGGCTTTTTTCCTCATAGAGGGCTCAAGGGCGATAATGATGCTAAATCAGTACAAGTGATATTCATACTTTCATAATCTTCAGCTCCCTACGGAACATAGGCCTGCTTAGTCGTTTTTTACAACATCCAAGGTAGGTTACAGCGTTACTATTCTTCCTTCGCGTCCTGCCCGGGTAACACGAGGGTGGCAAGTCATATACCAAAGCGAGCAAGTAACCTGCCAACAAATGGTGAGAATGAATTATGATGAGCTCGTCCTGCTGCAGGCCTCGATGACGGCATTATTTCTTAAGTGGGTCATGACGTTCCTGTCATTTCAACTTATTTTGGATATTTTTAGTCAAACTTATCATGACTTATGGTGAACGCACCATGAAAAAAAATAATTGAAAAGCATGTGTGTTCTTTTAATGAGTGTTCAATTTAGCTTTCACGATGCAATGCACGTCGTTTTCGTACAGTACTTTCCCTAAATTATACCATGACAAGATTGTGTGGCAGGGCAGGTCACGGCATCAATTAGAGTAGTGTAACCGGGCTGTGTTTCCTGCATCAGTGTGAGAATGCGTGTGTCCGTCAGTTGGCCGGGTCAGTTCAGTTAACGGTGTTGAGCGCAGGTAAATATTTTAGACGTGAGCTAACTCTTGTACGTTCTGGTTCAAGTCGTTACAGGCCTGTCCGCCTGAGATGGAAATTCTTGACCTTAGTTTATTCTTCTTCCCAGTATTCGTTCGTACCCTGTTTATGTTTAGTGAAAAGCAACCTCGTATAATGGTTTTGTTAAAGTTATCCACTGTAACGTTCCAAAGAAAACTCAGCAATGTAGAAAAATAAAATATAGTTTATTAACGTGATCAGAACAGAAATGTTATTGACACAATGGTGAAGTACTAATTTCTTGCTTACACAAAGTAGTGAGTATCCTTTTATGAAAATGTATATCCAACATGAAAAAGTATCCAACAGAAGAAAATATGAACTGGTGTACTTAGAAAACTAACTTGTCTACTTAAAAACTTGTCAAGTTAAAATAAACTTGTCTTGATAATCTCAAAGACGAAGTTCTGTAAAAATCCTCTCGCCTAATGAATCCTCACCCGTGTGTTACCGGGGCCCGAAAGGGGAGCAAAGAATAGTAACACTGTCCCCTACCAAGCATGTCGTAAAAAGCGACTAAGGAGGGTTGGGCATGGGGCCGGTTACACCATCCTGTAAAAAAAAATTTAAACCACAAAAAACTTCAACAAATATGGACAAGTCAAATAAAGAAAATAAAACACAGCCATCCAAGACAGGGGAAGGTCCTCTCGCGGGGAGGCGTATGATGCAACACAGAGAAAGCCGAAAGGAGTCTGTGTTGCTGACTAACCTTCTTTCTTCTAGGAGAACTTCCAGATTTGGCACCTGGAATGTTCGGACATTAAACGAACAAGGGAAGGTGGCGCAAGTAGCAGCAGAAATGAGGGAATACAAAATCGAGGTTCTGGGAATGTGTGAAACAAAGTGGAAGGGGGTAGACAGGAAGAAACTCATCACAGGTGAATTGGTGCTGTCCTCAGGACATGAAGATGAAAGTTCACATCACAGTGAAGGGGTAGCTCTTATGTTATCTAAAGAAGCACAGGAAGCACTAATTGAATGGGAAGCTGTTGGACCCAGAATAATAACAGCTTCTTTCAAAACAGCTAAAAAGAAAATTCATGTAAATGTCATCCAATGTTATGCACCAACTAATGACAAAGAAGAGTCTGTGAAAGAAGCATTTTATACTAAACTACAGGAAATTATGGATAAAGTAAAAAGAAGAGACATCACAATTTTGATGGGTGACATGAATGCAAAGATAGGTACAGTCAACACTGGATTCGAAGAAGTCATGGGAAAACATGGGCTAGGAGTAATGAATGAAAATGGAGAGCTATTCGCAAACTTCTGTGCTTCATATCAACTGGCTATAGGAGGAAGCATGTTTCCACATAAGAGAATACACAAGGCAACATGGATATCACCAGACCATAGAACAGAAAATCAGATAGATCATATATGCATAAACAAGAAGTTTAGATCATCATTACAGGATGTAAAGGTATATAGAGGAGCAGATGTGGCATCAGATCACCATCTTCTGATAGCCAAAGTAAAAATGAAACTCAAGAGATATGCAACAATGCAAAATTATAGACAACAGTTTAATGTAGGACAGCTAAGAAATCAAGAAACAAGAGACAAATTTGCGGTCACAGTATCCAACAAATTCCAAGTGCTCCAACAGCTGGAAGATGTAGAGAATACAGAAGACTATTGGCAGCAGGTCAAAACAGTATGGAAGGAGACATGTGAAGAAATACTGGGGAAAAGGGAAAAACAACAAAAAGCATGGATAACAACAGAAACCATCAATAAGATAAAAGACAGAAAAAACAAGAAAGCAGAGTTAAACACAAGCAAAACTAGAAGCTCCAAAGCCAAGGCTCAAGAAGTGTACACAGAAGCAAACAAAGAAGTAAAAAGAAGTATCAAAAGAGACAAGAGGAAGTATATTGAGGAGTTGGCAAGAGAGGCAGAAGATGCTGCAGCCAAAGGAAATATGAGAGAACTGTATAGCAGCACAAAGAAGCTAACAGGGAAATACAAGCAAACAAGTTGCCTCATAAAAGACAAGAATGGGAAACTGCTCAGCAATATACAAGAGCAAATGAAGAGGTGGACAGAAAATTTTGGGGACCTTCTCAATAGACCAGCTCCACAAAACCCGCCGGACATCCAGCCAGCAGAAGAAGAGCTACAAATTAACGGTGAAAGACCAACGAAGGAAGAAATAAAGAAAGCCATAAAGCTTCTAAGAGAGGGAAAAGCGTCTGGACCTGATGGCATTCCAGCAGAGGCCATCAAAGCAGATATCGACACGGCTACAGAGATGTTATATAAATTACTTGGTAAAGTCTGGGAAAAGGAAGAGATACCAACAGAATGGAAGGAAGGATATCTGGTTAAGTTGCCTAAGAAGGGAAATTTACAAGAGTGCACAAATTATAGAGGAATAATGTTACTATCAGTGCCAGGAAAAGTATTAAACAGGATTATCCTTGAGAGATTAAAAGAGTCCATAGACAAGAAACTGAGAGATGAACAAGCAGGTTTTCGACAAAACAGATCATGTACAGACCAGATAGCCACTTTGAGAATAATAGTTGAACAAAGTCTGGAATGGAATTCACCACTATACATCGGATTTGTGGACTACGAAAAGGCATTTGACAGTGTAGACAGAGAATCACTTTGGAAATTGATGAGGCATTATGGAGTTCCCCTGAAGATCATTAATTTAATAAAGAAAACATATGAAGACATGACATGCAGAGTTCTTCACGAAGGACAGCTTACAGAACCGTTTGGGATAAGAACAGGAGTGCGACAGGGATGCCTCTTGTCTCCATTTCTTTTCTTGCTGGCAATAGATTGGGTTATGAGATCATCGACAACACACAACAGAAATGGAATCCAGTGGACTCTGACTAAGCAGTTGGATGATCTGGATTTTGCTGATGACTTGGCTCTTCTGTCCCATAATCGTAATCAGATGCAGGACAAATTGAAAACACTCGATAAGAGGTCACAGCAATTGGGTCTGAAAATACACAGGGAAAAGACAAAAATAATGAGAATAAATGCAGGTAATGATAACAGGGTTGAACTTGAAGAAACACCAATTCAAGATGTTGAATCATACACATATCTTGGCAGTAATATAGACAAAGTTGGAGGGACAGACAGCGATATCAAAATAAGAATACAAAAGGCAAGAGGAGCTTTCATTGCATTGGGAAATATATCGAGATCAAGAGAAATTGGATCCAACACGAAAATAAGAATCTTCAACTCAAATGTGAAGTCAGTCCTATTGTATGGCTCGGAGACATGGAGAACAACAAAGACAACAACCAAAAAGCTACAGACTTTCATAAATGGGTGCTTGCGTAGAATAGAGGGATTAAAATGGTATGACAGGGTTACCAACGTGGAACTGATTACAAGAACTAGACAAGTGCCAGTGGAACAAGAGATGAGAAGAAGACGATGGCGATGGATAGGACACACACTGAGGAAACCTGTTGATAGCATTACAAGGCAGTCCTTGTTCTGGAACCCCCAGGGCAAGAGAGGCAGAGGAAGACCAAGAAGTACATGGAGAAGAGAGTTGGAAACAGAGGTGAAAATGATGAGGAGAACGTGGAAAGAACTTGAGATGATGGCACGGGACAGAAGGACTTGGCATGTGTTTGTTGAAGGCCTATGCTCCTTTGGGAGTGGAGGGTTATGAATGAATGAATGAATAATGAATCCTAAAAATCTGTAAAAGCCTGTCTATCGCCCACGTCTCTCCTTTATATACTATTTCTTCTAAATTTTTTCCCGCCAATTTTCACACGATGCTTTATTTTTCCCACGGTACAAAACATCTACATTTGCACACGCTTTTTCAGCTTTTCGACTTTTTCCACACGGCTCTCTCTCTAACAACGGTAAAAAACCCAGATTAGCAACTTCTCACAAAACTTTCCATTCAAAAACATGCATTTACTATTTTGTTGTTTTGGGACCGCTTCTCTCAAAGCCGTGAACTTTTCATGATACTGTGTTTTGTGCACAAATGTCTTAACTGCTTTTAACGTTGTTAATCTCATTCTATGTGGTTTTAACACGTATTAATGGTAGTGTATGTCAAGCGGTCACAATTGCAAAGCTTGCGTACGTATTCTTTTAATGGATGTTCCTGTGGTAAAGTGGGATGTTATAAATATTTATAGGGGACTTAGTGTACTGACTGAGATCAGCTGTGAAGGTATCTATATCTAATAAGAGTAGTGTATTATAGATAACCTTACTTACTGCCACATATGTATACCTCAGTCAGAATTATTCTGGAATAGTGTGATGACTACGTTATATGTCTAGGGTATGTGTATGATGAAGTGTAAGTCATAACAACAACAGACAGATAAACAATTTAATTTATTCCACCACACTTGACAACACTGTGACACTCACATACATATAACACTTTAAAAGGATATCTTAAAGGAGTCACTGATAACTTTTCAAATAACAATATGTATTCAGTGCTGTCATGAATGTATATGTGTCCTGATTCAAATACAAAGGGAACCAGGAATCACAATCAATTTTAATTACAAGGTATATGTACAGAATTTATTAATATGATTCTTGTAGTGACATATATTATTAATGGTATCCTATGTGTGTCAGTTGTGTAGTGGTAATATGAGGTAATACTGGTTTTGTTTTGTTCAAGCTCTGTTGGTATTTGTCATCATGACTTCAATAGTTTGTTTCTATTGGAACTAGTATTGGAGATGTTCTCAGTTCCTGGTATTAAAACAATTAAATTCCCCTCTTAATTTTAGTTTATAATGTCATTTTAAGATGGGGGGTACATAATGTTGAGCTCCATGGCCACACTCTCTTATCTTGCGTGATGACTGCAGTAAAAGACTCCTCTGCTCGTTAACTGTAATGAGTTCTGGAGGCCCCCCCCCCCCACTGGTTGCTATATGGACCAAGGAGTATGCTGTCCACTTCTGGCTTCAGCAAAGCTCTGACCAGGTGCTGCTCAATAACTTTAAGACCACGGTCCCTGAAACAAGAAGGTTGTACCTTCTACGTCAGAACTAATTTACACTCTATTTCTACACTGAGCACAATACATCACAAACATTGAGTTCAGAGCGTTAGGCCAACTGTCAGCTTCATCTGAAATACTTTATACCAGTATTTCCCTCCCTAATGGTTACTACGCCTCTGCAATTCCAGCATTATTTCTTTCTAGTTAATAATCTAGGTGTCAGTGTACTGTTTGGCCATTCCATGCAGTTTTACTTTCCTCCGACACCTTCTGTTCAGGCTGGAGCACTATAGGCTTTACATCATGTTCGCTACTGAACCACACATATATATAGACATAAATTATCAATTTACATTCAATTTTCATTAAAAGATATTGAATATTTCAAGCTTACCACAATTCATGGAAATAATAAACAGTTTCGTTGACTGGCAATGAATATAGCACAACTCCGATCTGCCGATGTCCCAGGCTTTATTTTATAAAAAATATACACTGGTGCTCAACGCACTGCTTCTTAGTAGGTTTATTACAAGATGTGGCAATGAACAGACGCTCTGAATTGTGTATATTCGCAGCTCTACCCAATCAAACCATGTCTACACATCTTTTCAAAAAAGTACCCCTTTCTCACGTTTCCCCTGACAACACAAGATAGTATTTATAGTCCGACCAATCGTGTTTAGTCTTTCATTTGTTGCGCTCCAATCAAATAGGAGTTAACATGGTAGGCTATTTCCGTAACGTAATGTTTCTTCAAACACGTTATAAAAAAATTTTATGAGCAGAAATGATTTCATGCTGTCAGGCACCCCCACTATTTTATTTTGGCCATAACTCGGTAATTCCTAGACTATTTGCGTAACGTTTTACATATTCTTTGTCAGCAAACCCTAAGGAACCCAAATATACGAATTTAATGGAGCCAATATGCATTTTCTTCTAGGATAGTCGTGCTGTCATGTTTTCAAACGTAAACCGGTATAATGTCATAATTCCCAATAAGCGTTTTTCAGGATTTTAAAACCTAACTCTGGTATGGGTAGTGAATTTTATCACTGTCGATTTGAAATAAAGTTAGTGCATGTGGCCTTACACGCGTGATGGCAGCAATTGTGTATCGCGCGACGCGTGTTTAGTGTTGCAGGTGTCCCTGCTTTCTGCCTCTCCCTTCTCTCTATCCTTTAGTCCATCTGTCTTTTAGTTACACCGTGTATAAAATGGAATGAATGAAATATTAAATTTAGGTCATTGATCAGCTTGCGTATCTCAAGGTTTTTCCAAGAAATACAGTACACGTTTCATTGAAGAAAGCGTGCAGCGACACAGTAGGCTTTTACTATCAACGTGAAAGCGTTACAATTTGCCGACGAAGTAGAAAACAAGGGGGATTTCGAGTACAGGCATTGTGACAGCACTGTTCTTTACCATTCTTCTTTCCTTTTATTAAATTTATTTGTTAGGCTTTGCATTTACGTTTTAATTTATATATGGGGATTAGAATAATTCACGACATCTCCCCTCTTAAAACAGACATTATATGTCAGTCCTTTATTCTATATACACATAGAGAAATTTATTATTATTTCTGGGGTTTACGGTGATTCTCATCACACGGACGGCGGCTTAAAAAATCCGCTCCCAAATTTGTTTTTCCAGATATATACTCAATGCTAAAATTATAGGGAGCCAAAAGCAAGGACCATCGGAGTAACCTAGAGTTCTCATGCCTAGCCTGGGCTAGAAACGATAAAGGTTTGTGATCCGTTTGCAACTTAAATGCCTTCCCATACAGATAAATATTGAATTTCTTTATTGCCCATATTACTGCAAGACATTCTTTTTCGCTAGTTGAGTAGTTGATTTCAGCTTTATTCAATTTTCTGCTAGCATATGCCACTGGGCTTAATTCCCCATCCAATGCATCTGATTTCTGTAGTAGAGTTGCACCCAACCCAATATTACTGGCATCCGTCCTTACTATGAATTCTTGACTTAAGTCAGGTAATTTCAAAATAGGTTTACTTGTGAGCTTTTCCTTCAATTCTTGGTAAGCCATTTCACATTGTGGTGTCCATGTAATGCGATCTGGATGTCCTTTACGTGTCAAATCAGTTAACGGTGCACATATGGAATTAAAGTTTTTGATATACTTCTGGTAGAAACCACATAATGACACAAAGGATCTCACGTCCTTCTTGGTTTGTGGTCTCGGGGCTTTCTTTAGTTTCTCTAAATTCTTTGGGTCAGGGGTCATGTTTCCCTGATAAACTGTGTGTCCCAAAAATTCGAATTCTTTACATCCAACGCAACATTTGGTTGGTCGGGCTGTTAAATTTGCTTCCCTAAGTCGATCAAACAGCATATTCAGAGAGTCAATGTGTTCCTCAAATGTTTCTGTTGCTATAAGGATATCATCCATGAAATTTGTTATATATGGATTATTCAGAGGGTCCAATAATTTTCTCATCATTCTAGAGAAGACACTAGGTGCATTCTTCAATCCAAATGGCAATCTATTAAACTCATAGTGTCCTTCTGAGGTACTAAAAGCTAGGTATGGTCTAACCTCAGGCTTTACTGGAATCTGATAGTATCCTTTACTCAGATCCACTTTTGAGAAATATTTAGCTTTATTTAGTCTGGCAAACAGCTGATTTGTATCCGGCAATGGATCCACCTGTCCTTCTGTAATAGCATTCAGTCTCCTGTAATCTATACAGAGTCTATGTTTTCCAGAGGGCTTCCTTAAGAGTACAACACCGGAACTATATGAGGATTCACTGTGTGAAATAATTCCTTCCTTCAATAGATAGTCTATCTCTTCCTTCAAAGCTTTCTCCTTAGCAAACGGAATCGAATATGGTTTCATACAGACAGGTGTGGGGTCTATCAGTTTCATATCATATTCCAATAGGTTTGTATGCCCTGGTCGGTCTGTTAACACCTCTGCATGATTATTTAGAACCTGTTGCACTCTCTCTTTCTGAGTTTTTGTTAATTGTGTACTGATTTTCACCTGTGCTGCTGTCTCACAGGGGTGTAATGGATATTCAAATGATGAAAGTGGTTCCTTTTTCATCTCCATGGCGATGGACAAGGTCAACAAGTGTGTCTCTTCCTGATGTTCTCTTTCCAAATATTTCTTCAGGAGATTCACATGATAGATTTTTTCTTTCCCCTTCTTATCTATCTTATAATTTGTTCTAGACACCTTCTCTAAAACTGTATATGGACCTTGCCATCCAATCTGTAACTTATTCTGACTCCCGGGGAGAAGAAGCAGTACCTTCTCTCCCACAGCCAAATCTCTGTCTTTCGCCTTCCTGTTATAATAGGCAGCATGTTTCTTCCTGGCTTGTTTCAAATTTTCATTGGCAAGTTTCCAGCCAGTTTTTAAACGAGTGGTCAGCTCATTCACATATTGGTATGAAGATGTAATGTTTTCCTCTGCCTTTTCATCAGTCCACGTTCTTAACAAAGCTACATATGGACCTTTAATTGTGTGGACCTATTTGTCCATGCACCGGTATGGTCTCTTCCACTCGAAGCTCTATAGTGATGATTTTTCTTCCCAGAATTATCATGCATAAAACGACCGCTACCAATTTTTCTTTTGGGGCTTTCTCCCCACTTAAAATTCTTGATGAGAGATTTCCTCTCTACATCCTCTTCCTCCAGTTTGTTTAAGTCCGATTGAGGGATTTTCGGCTTATCCTGGGGTAAGACATCTTTTTGCACTCTCCGCATAGTGGCCATTGTAAAACAGTTAAGTGAAGCTTGTCCGTGAAAAGGGGCTTCCCATTTCATTTGGTCCACTTTATCAAATTTATTTTTCTTTTTATTATCAGGCCTAATTTTGCCCCGTGGCGTGTCCAGGTCCTGATCAATGTTCCCACTTGTGGGTGTTCCCTCATGTGCTATGCTACACCTTTCTACAAAATTCTCAATGTCCCATCTTGCTTTGGGCCAATAATAATTGTGAGCCACCTTTTGAATGATGGTACCTATCTTCTCATGGTCCCCATCTGGTTTCACATGTAGGCTCCTTATTAAGTCTGCCCTATATCTTTTAGGAAGTACCAGCTGTCCCTGACCTTTGCATCTAGCTCCAGTCTTCCTATACATCAACTTGTTTTTCATGTAAAAATCTCCCTTGCCTGGAGTTGTATGACAAGTTGACAATTTTCTGAAACAAGGCTTGAGTGTTTTATCCCCAGCCTGTGCCTTCCTCATCTCTTCTGGAGTGGTATCCAACATAATATCCTCCTCCTGTCTTGAGGTCGACCTGACCTGAAGGGTGGCCATATACACAGGTTTCCTTCTGCAACGGTCAGTGTCATGATTGTCCATCTGACAATTTTTACACCACCTTTTCCCTTGGTTGAAAGATTTTCTTTCATCATATTTCCTTTCATCGAATTGTGGGAATTTATTTTTATTTTCATACCGTGGCCTATCAAACTGGTGCTTACCTTTGTTTTGATCCCTAGGATCAAATTTATTAAAGTTCTGTGGTGCCCTAAAGTTATCCACTTGTTTCTTTTTATTACCTGTTACCTCTGCTTGAGCTGCTTGATACCTTTCAGCAACATTTAGCAACTCACCCAGCCTCTCTGCACCTTGTTCCATGAGAAACTTTCTCAGGTCTGGAGCCATGGACTCTCTTAATTGCTCTATAAGGACCATTTCCTTAAGATCTTGGGTTTTCCCCAGAGAAGTCCATTTCTCCAAGTATGTCTCCATTCGTGCAGAGAACTGGTGATAGGTTTCACCTGACAGTAGTTTAGCATTCCTAAATTTTTTCCTATAAAATTCTGCATTCTTTTCATATCTTAACAAAAGAGCCTGCTTTAGCATGTCATAATTTTCCTGATCACTTCTGCTCATTTTTGCAAAAACTTCATAAGCTGCCCCACGAAGTCCCTGAGATAACTTTAAGCTCCACCTTTCGCTCTCTAACCCATATGTGGTAGCTAATAGTTCATACCTATTTAGATAGCTCTCTATATCATCGTCTTTCTCAACAAAATGATCTAAATGAAAATTCATAGCTGAGGTTGAGGCTCCTTGGCTAGCAGTGGCATCCGAGGCAAAGGGACTGGCACCATTTTCAGGAGCATGGCCTTGAAACTCAAACTCCCTTAGTCGTAACTCATGTTCCCTTTGTAATCTCTTCTCCTCCTTTTCTGCTTCCCTCTCTGCAGTCAATCTTCTTTCTTCTGCAGCTAATTTCTTCTCTTCCCTTTCTGCAGCCAATCTTTTGTCTTCTCTTTCTGCCTCCAATTTCTTAGCCTCAGCCTCAATCTGCAACCTCTTAGCCTCAGCCTCAATCTGCAACCTCTTAATCTCTTTTTCAGCTTCTATTCTCTTATCTTCGGCCAATCTTTCAGATTCTAATTTTCTTTCGGCCTCTTTTTCTAATCTTCTTTCTTCCCGTTCAATATATTTGTCACATTCAGCAGTGACATAAGAAATCATAATTTGCCCGTCCATTCCTAACTCTTTCGCAGTCTGTACAGCAGCAGATCGAAATTTTGCCAGGTCGGCCATTGTCTAACAGATAAATGTCTAAACAATTTTATCTATGTCTAATTAACTCAAGACAACACAGGCACTGTGAGCTCAACCTTATTTATTTTCACCCAAGGATACCTTTTAATTCTTATTATTCCCTGAAGTGAATTACCCCCAATATTTGTAATAGGGAAAGATTCAAAATCCCGGACGAGCCCCCAATATATGTGGTAAAGTGGGATGTTATAAATATTTATAGGGGACTTAGTGTACTGACTGAGATCAGCTGTGAAGGTATCTATATCTAATAAGAGTAGTGTATTATAGATAACCTTACTTACTGCCACATATGTATACCTCAGTCAGAATTATTCTGGAATAGTGTGATGACTACGTTATATGTCTAGGGTATGTGTATGATGAAGTGTAAGTCATAACAACAACAGACAGATAAACAATTTAATTTATTCCACCACACTTGACAACACTGTGACACTCACATACATATAACACTCTAAGAGGATATCTTAAAGGAGTCACTGATAACTTTTCAAATAACAATATGTATTCAGTGCTGTCATGAATGTATATGTGTCCTGATTCAAATACAAAGGGAACCAGGAATCACAATCAATTTTAATTACAAGTTATATGTACAGAATTTATTAATATGATTCTTGTAGTGACATATATTATTAATGGTATCCTATGTGTGTCAGTTGTGTAGTGGTAATATGAGGTAATACTGGTTTTGTTTTGTTCAAGCTCTGTTGGTATTTGTCATCATGACTTCAATAGTTTGTTTCTATTGGAACTAGTATTGGAGATGTTCTCAGTTCCTGGTATTAAAACAATTAAATTCCCCTCTTAATTTTAGTTTATAATGTCATTTTAAGATGGGGGGTACATAATGTTGAGCTCCATGGCCACACTCTCTTATCTTGCGTGATGACTGCAGTAAAAGACTCCTCTGCTCGTTAACTGTAATGAGTTCTGGAGCCCCCCCACTGGTTGCTATATGGACCAAGGAGTATGCTGTCCACTTCTGGCTTCAGCAAAGCTCTGACCAGGTGCTGCTCAATAACTTTAAGACCACGGTCCCTGAAACAAGAAGGTTGTACCTTCTACGTCAGAACTAATTTACACTCTATTTCTACACTGAGCACAATACATCACAAACATTGAGTTCAGAGCGTTAGGCCAACTGTCAGCTTCATCTGAAATACTTTATACCAGTATTTCCCTCCCTAATGGTTACTACGCCTCTGCAATTCCAGCATTATTTCTTTCTAGTTAATAATCTAGGTGTCAGTGTACTGTTTGGCCATTCCATGCAGTTTTACTTTCCTCCGACACCTTCTGTTCAGGCTGGAGCACTATAGGCTTTACATCATGTTCGCTACTGAACCACACATATATATAGACATAAATTATCAATTTACATTCAATTTTCATTAAAAGATATTGAATATTTCAAGCTTACCACAATTCATGGAAATAATAAACAGTTTCGTTGACTGGCAATGAATATAGCACAACTCCGATCTGCCGATGTCCCAGGCTTTATTTTATAAAAAAATATACACTGGTGCTCAACGCACTGCTTCTTAGTAGGTTTATTACAAGATGTGGCAATGAACAGACGCTCTGAATTGTGTATATTCGCAGCTCTACCCAATCAAACCATGTCTACACATCTTTTCAAAAAAGTACCCCTTTCTCACGTTTCCCCTGACAACACAAGATAGTATTTATAGTCCGACCAATCGTGTTTAGTCTTTCATTTGTTGCGCTCCAATCAAATAGGAGTTAACATGGTAGGCTATTTCCGTAACGTAATGTTTCTTCAAACACGTTATAAAAAAATTTTATGAGCAGAAATGATTTCATGCTGTCAGGCACCCCCACTATTTTATTTTGGCCATAACTCGGTAATTCCTAGACTATTTGCGTAACGTTTTACATATTCTTTGTCAGCAAACCCTAAGGAACCCAAATATACGAATTTAATGGAGCCAATATGCATTTTCTTCTAGGATAGTCGTGCTGTCATGTTTTCAAACGTAAACCGGTATAATGTCATAATTCCCAATAAGCGTTTTTCAGGATTTTAAAACCTAACTCTGGTATGGGTAGTGAATTTTATCACTGTCGATTTGAAATAAAGTTAGTGCATGTGGCCTTACACGCGTGATGGCAGCAATTGTGTATCGCGCGACGCGTGTTTAGTGTTGCAGGTGTCCCTGCTTTCTGCCTCTCCCTTCTCTCTATCCTTTAGTCCATCTGTCTTTTAGTTACACCGTGTATAAAATGGAATGAATGAAATATTAAATTTAGGTCATTGATCAGCTTGCGTATCTCAAGGTTTTTCCAAGAAATACAGTACACGTTTCATTGAAGAAAGCGTGCAGCGACACAGTAGGCTTTTACTATCAACGTGAAAGCGTTACAATTTGCCGACGAAGTAGAAAACTAGGGGGATTTCGAGTACAGGCATTGTGACAGCACTGTTCTTTACCATTCTTCTTTCCTTTTATTAAATTTATTTGTTAGGCTTTGCATTTACGTTTTAATTTATATATGTGGATTAGAATAATTCACGACAGTTCCACATGTTCCACATGTTCCGGAAACGCTGTTTCATTATTGGTTAATAAATATAGGTTTTATTATTGGTTAAGACGATTTAGAGCTGTTTTGTTATTGGTTAAGACGATTTCTTGGACAAGGTCCCTCAGTGTTCTATTCCAAGCATCTACGGATCTAGCTAAGTGACCTTTTACTTGTTCCTAGTTTTGTTCATTCTTTTTTTCGTTTCGTTGATTATTTACTTTCTTGTTTCGGTATTTCTTTTAGGTTTTACGATTTTCTTGTATCATTATTGTTCTTTTTTCGCTCATCGCTGTGGGTGTTTACTTTTTCCATCTGCTTGTATCGCTCATTTGGTGTATGTTTCTCACCATCGTATGTTTTTGTAGTACCTATATGTAATTCTTGTCCTTGTCACCTGTTTGTAACTGTGGCTAACGAAGGGTAAAACCCGAAACATTCATTGTTTCATGTGAACCGTTATTTGTAGAACTGATTCAATACCGTTTTATTGGTTTATATATACTTATATTATTGGTTAGAAACGTTTGTGTTAAGACAATTAGTAATATACTCAAATGATCTCAGTGACATAAAACTACTATGATCAAATATAGAATGGCGTCAGTACCATACTCGTAACAGCGCTGGGAGTCGAACGCTGTGCCACTCATGTCTCAATCAAAGCACCCTATCGGTTCGCGAGAACACTGCACCCTAGTGTTGTGCACATCAAGGTCAGTATTTACTTCAGATCGATTCCCCGTCGTGACCTTTCAATGGAGGCGGAAGCGACCTATCGGAAATTGTACCGGATATAATTTCAAGCGATCTGTGTAACGATGTTGCTGTCGGCGGTGGTTGATCTTCAAGGTAGTTTTTTTTTTCTTTTTTTTCCCTGAGAACTGTCTAAGTGTGCACTGGTTGTTATTTTCTTGTATCTTAATTTTAGTATCTAAGGATAACTTCATTCTCTCTATCTCTCTATCCGTCTTTCTTACCTTCTTTACTTCTTGACTTCTTGACTTCTTCCAACCTATTTTCCGTTAGTGTCACCGTGTTTGTCTTTTTTCTGTTTTCAACTTTTAACCCTTCTGTGTTTTTTTTAACTCTGTTTCAGACGTTCTTCCTTTCTTTCATTTATTCTTTCTTTTTTCTTTCTTTCTATTCATTTTTTCGTTCATTTATTCTCTCGCTTTTTATGTTGTCCGCTTGCTTCCCCTATCTTTCTAACTTTCTTTCTTTTTAATCATTACCCTCTTTTGTTTTCTCTCTTATTTCTTTTGTCACACTCTTCATTTCTTTCAATTAATTTCTTTCTTTCTTTTTCTTTTTTAGTTTCTTGCATTTCTCTTTATGTCTTTCGTTAGTTAGCTATTTCCTTCCATCATTATTTCTTGACTATATTTATTCCCCCACCTGAATATTTTCTCCACCCAATACCGTTAAACACTGTTTCATGTACTCGAATACGTTAAAACACTATTTTCTCCACTTGTAACCGTTAAAATACCGTTTCTATCCATCCAAATACCGTCAAAACACTGTACTTTCCATCCGAATACCGTTAAAACACTTTCTTCTATTCTGATACTATTAAATCGATGGTTTTTGTCTGTTCAAATATTCCTGAAGAATTGTTCCGTCCGCCCTCATGACGATTAAAATACTTCTTCCTTCCAGGTACTTAAGCACTGTTCCGTCTGTCCGACCTCAGAATGTCTGTTACAATTGTTTCCCTTTCATCCGGAACTGGCAGCCATTTCATGTTTTCGTGGCGCGATCTCTTTTTGGTGGGTATGCTAGGTCTTAGCCACTTTTACGGGTAGTACCTATTTTATATTTAGATTCTTATGTGACCTACTTAGCTCTCACCTTCTTTCCTTTCCCTGACGAAGGCCGTGTGGTCGCAACGTTGGCTAATTCTTTGGGTTTGTCTGGGTTTTTTTTTAATTGCCTTAGTAAAACGCGTCACCTTTTTTCGATTTTTTTTTCTTTTGGTTACATCCATCCTCCATCTGGACACAATTTTGAGGCTCACGTTTTATTTTGTTTTCTCAGTTACTACTGCGTCATTCACTCTCACTTAACTACGTATATTTCTCTTACAAAAGTGGCTGTGTGTCTCAAGCTTCTCTCATCGCCATACATTCTCTACTTCAAAGGTGTTGGCAAATGCCATGCTCTGCTGTTTACTTGTCTTCCCCCATGGTTACTGCACTTACGCTAATAACTAATTAGAAAGTTTAGCTGTTGAACTAGAACAGAAGAAAGAAACAAGGGGAGACAAGTGCTTCAGAAGGATTGTTGTAATACCTTACATAGACCACGGTTCACACAAACCTGTACTGAGCTTTATAATACTGGCAGTAGGGCGAGGGAAAACTCTACCAAAGGTCAGCCAAAAATCTACTAACATTCAGATCGAATTGTACCAAAATCTACCTACTGTCAGACCAAAATCTGCCCTTCGGACCAAATTCTTCCAGTCAGCCACAATATACTAACAGGTAAGTTAAAATCTACCAACAGTCAAAACAAAACCTACCAACAACAGATTGAAATCTGCCGATGCAGACCAAAACCTACTAATACAGATTAAGATCCACCAACAGTTAGACCGAAATCGGCCAACAATCAGACCAAAAACTACCAACATAAAAACACACACACTTCAGAGATATGTCATGGGGACAAGGTCAAAAGAGCGATGCCATGATACACTTATACGGACCGTCATACAAGAAAAAGGACTCGACCAAATTTGCGCTGAGCAAACGATGTTCGGAAGTGCGACAGAAAAGACGCTCTCAGAAGCGCAAATACTGGCGTAAAACAGACACATGTAGATCAATCAATCAATCAATAAGATTTAGCTCCTCAAGGAGCAAAGGCCTTCAACAAACATATGCCAAGTTCTCCTGTCACGTGCCATCAACTCAAGCTCTTTACATGTTTTCCTCTTTATCTTCACTTTTGTCTCTACTTCGCTTCTTGTTTCTTGGTCTATCTCTGCATGGCTGGTAATTATGTACCGTGGCTTCACAAGGATGGTCTACGACTTGGTCATCTGAATATTTACCATCTTCTAGGTAAACTCCCCGAACTTACATACATTCTAAGTAATAATTTTCACATTTTTGGACTTTCAGAAAGTCGCCTAAATGACAGAATAACAGACGATGACATTGCGTTAAATGGTTTTAAAACTATTCGGCGAGACGCAAGCAAAAAACAAGAGACAGGTATAACAGTTTATATTTCCACTTCCCTTAATTTTCGCCGCAGAAACGACTTAGAGACAGCAGAGATAGAATGTGTATGGTTGGAAATAAAGCTACCGAATCAGGGCCCATTTCTGGTGGGATATCTTTATCGAAATCCTAGTGCAGGACCTATATGGTACGAAGATTTCACCATAATGATGGACAATGTATTTGCCACAGTCAAGGAGGTTGTTCTTCTTGGTGATTTCAACATCGATATACACAATTCAAATCTAACATGGAAAAATATAATATTATCGTACAACTTAAAACAAATAGTTAACCAGCCTACAAGAGTAACACAAGCATCAACCACACTAATCGACCACATCTACGTAACTTGCCCAGAAAACATCATAGAATGCTCTGTCCCTAATATTGCAATGAGTGACCACTATCCAGTATGCTGTACATGGTCAAAGAATAAATGTAAAGTTCCGAAAAAATAAACATGTAAGTATCAAATTTAGAAGTTTCAAACATTTCAGTAAGGAATTATTTTTAAATGACTTGCTAACTGCACCTCTCGCCCGTGTTTACCAACTTCCTGATCCGGATGACGCTATTGAATACTGGACAAAAATTTTTTATAATGTTTTTGACACGCACGTACCAGCTAAGGAAATTCGCGTCAAACGACAATTAAAATCTCCGTGGATCACGCAGGAAGTGTTGGAGGCTATGAGGCAGAGAGATCAAGCGCACAAAAATAAGGACCTCAACACATACAGGGTATACAGGAACAAAGTTCAATATTTAATTCGGAAAGAAAAGAAAAATCGTTTTAGAAATATAGTTCAGAACAAATCAAATAGTAAGGAAATATGGAAGGCAATTAACACCTTAGCGAAAAAAAACGTAATGCACCAGACTCATTCTCTTCCAACACTTCATTTACTTGCACCGACTTCAGCAATCACTTTCAAGCAGAAATAAACGGTCTGAAATCCACAATACCACCTTCCTGTAGTGACTTAGACAAACTTTCAGCATTCTGTAAAAACAAATGTACAAACTCAGTTCCACCCGACATTCCTTTTATGACAGTTAATGAAGTGTATAACTATCTTATTGGCCTTAAGGATAATAGCTCATCAGGGCTTGACGGAATTAGTAATCGAATACTGCGTTACGCCGCACCAGCTATTAGTGATTCACTAACTTTTATATATAATCAATGTATTGCTAAAAGTTATTTTCCTTCAGCCTTTAAGATTGCCAAAGTATATCCTCTCTTCAAACCTGGCTCGTCAGATAACAGTAATCTTGGTAACTATAGACCTATTTCTCTTTTATCATCGCTTTCTAAACCACTAGAAAAACACATACATAAAGCAACACTACATTACCTAGTTAGCAATGACTTGCTAATTGACAGTCAGTCAGGGTTTCGACAAAAGCATTCATGCCACACAGCTCTAACTAAGATGATAGACAACTTGCACCTAAACATAAATAACGATAACATATGTGGAGCAATCTTTGTAGACTTTAGGAAAGCATTTGATATGTTAGATCACGCTGTTTTAATAAGAAAATTAGAAACAATGAAAGTTAACTTTAAACTAGTGACATTACTTAAATCATTCCTGTCCGACAGACAGCAAGTAGTGTGGTACAATAACTCCTTGTCAAGCCCAACTATTATTGACACTGGTGTTCCTCAGGGTTC
>JAMPIV010008583.1:0-72059 GCA_024509875.1 Oreohelix idahoensis | reverse complement strand
AAACTCCCCAAAGAAGATCAGGAAAATTATGAAATACTAAAGCAAGCCTTACTGATCCGGTATGAAAAGAACTCTGAGGCATATAGGAAGAAATTTAGAACTTCTAAACTTCTACCTGGAGAAACATATAACCAGTTCTCAGCTAGGCTAGAAACGTATTTGTTGAAATGGAGTAGTTTAGGTAAGTATCAGAAAACCTATGAGGATCTGAAAGAAATGGTTATGTTAGAGCAAGTGAAAGATTCCATGTCTCAAGAAATGAGGAAATTCCTTATGGAACAAGGAGCAGAGAGGCTGGAAGACACTTTGAAATGTGCAGAGAGGTACCAAGCAGCTCAAGCTGAACTGGTAGGAACAAAAAGAAAGCAAGTAGAAGGATATAAGCCACCACCACAAAATACCAAGGTTGACCAAAAAGACCAACAGTACAGAAATAAGCCAAGATTTGATGATAAGGACAAAAACCCTCAGACTCAGGAAAAGAAACCCTACAAACAGGGAGATAAGTGGTGCAAAATTTGTAAGATGAGCAACCACAACACTGATGAATGTGGGAGGAAAAAACCCCTTCATCATGCTGCATGTCTACAGGTGAAGACTTCTGATAGGAAGGAACTGACTGTGAGTCAGAATAGCCTCCATCACCCACCTACACAGGAGATAGTGACTGTGAATGGCAAACAAGTCACAGGAATGTATGACAGGTTTGTCCTATGACGCAGTCGTGTGTTCATCTCTGGTGCGCCCTGAACAAATCACCACAGAAACAGTAGATATTCAAGGGCCACTAAAAGGAACATCACCCCTTACTTTACCCATAGCAAAGATTCATGTCAGTTGTCGCTATGTGGAAGGGGAGATAAATGCAGCTGTGATAGATGATCCCTTTTACCCCCTGATGTTGGGGCGTAAATATGTTTTCTTGGGAGACCCTGTAAAACCTATGGCTATGGCAGAAATCCAGACCAGGTCTGACTCCAGGAACATAGAGAGGGACACCAAATAAAATTTCATTCGACTGAAATGAAACGGGCTCAAGAAGCAGACAGCACATTGAAGCCTTGTTTTGGAAAATTGTCAAAAACTCATAACACTCCAAGGAAAGGACATTTCTTTAGGGAACATGGACTCTTGCACAGGAAAGCTGGCAGAGGGACGAAAAGTCATGGTCAAATTGTTGTGCCATCCACCTATAGAAATAAGGTTATGGGCTGGGGGCACATAACAACTTTGAGTGAACACCTGGGTAATGGTGCCACAAATCAAAGAGTAGCCACCCAGTACTACTGGCCGGGCATTACGGAAGACATTAATCGGTATGTAAATTCCTGTCCAGAGTGCACCCATGTAGATTCAGAAAGTCGACGGAAGAGTCTTCATCAAAAGTCTACAAGAAAACCAGCAATCATGGGTACTTCCGAGATTTGCACTGGAGGGGAAAGGAAACATCCCACACAGGGTCAATTGCAGTCTGAACCCCATGCGCTGGAAAAAAGGAACAAATCATGTAGCGAAAATCAAACACCTACGGATTTGCGACGGAAAACCACAACCAACTATCCACGGAAAGAGGGCGGTAAACTTCAAGGGAAAGCTACCGACCCCGTTTCACCAGCAGTAAGGGCCTGGATGAAAAGCCGAACGGGAAAAAGAGAGATAGTAAGGGATGAATATATTCCTGGAAAACAGAATGTGGGCGCAGATTTTCTAAGTCGCCATCCCACAGAGCTTGAGGAGGATAGAAGGAAGGAAAACTGACTTTGGAATAGTCGATTTGCAATTGTCTTGTACCCAATAGTTAAGCTAGATATCATCCAGCTTAAAATATGGGGGAGCTATGTCGCAAAATTGGTTTCAAGTCATTGCAAACGGGTTCATGTAGATTTATAAACCCGTCAACGATCGATTGACCGCTTTCAAGATGGCGGTGTATCAGCGAAATGTGTATCAGACAGAGGAAATCGCCAACGATAAATAAAAGCAGAAGGGAAAGGATTTCACATTTGGTCCAGGAAAGGATTGTGTATAACTGTATAAAAGAAGAAACGGTAGGAAATTATCATTTACGGGAATATATGCGTATTACGGCTGCCCACATTTACGCTAACAGCTGGTAAACCCACTTCTGTTCTAAATATTAAAATCAAGAAATAACAGTTTGGGAAATTACAGGGATAGGAAGATAGAGATTTATCGGCTGGATAAAACTAGATAAGATGGAACAATATGGATATTATATATGCCAAGAATGAGAAAGGAGAAGTTTCAGTCGACGCACAGATCGGCTGAAATCGCTGTTCGGGAAAGATTTTTCAGGCCTAGTCTTAGGCTGTGACGTCACTGCTCTCCGATACGGCCGCGTGATGCGTATAAGTAGCGGATCGGTAAACTGGAGACAACCCTGGAGCTAAGGAGAAAAGAACTGAGATTCAGCTACTGGGCAAGAGTGGCAAAAGATCCAACTCACCCGGCACATAAAACCTTTGATAGGGGTAACCAGTACATAGGCCACATTCCATTAAACCATAATAGATACCCGTCAGGGTGGAAAACAATGGATGAAGTGGATCAATACCCAGACCTGTTTAATGCGATAAACAGTAGTGCTCTGTATAAAGCAAAGATCCCACCATGGGAATTAAAAGTGCCAGAAACTGACTCCCACTTATCAAAGATCATAAATAAATCTAACGACATAATCTCAGCAAAAAGTAAAACACTAGAGTACATAGAACGGTATACAAATAATAGCCTAACTATATATACAGATGGGTCCAAAGATGAAGAAGGACAATTAGGAGCAGGAATAGCAATACCAAAATTAAAAATTTATAAAAGATACAAAGTAACAAGTAATACATCTATCTTTACAGCAGAATTAGTGGCAATCCTAAAAGCTTTAGAAATAGCTGCAGAAAATCCACCAAAAAAAGTAACCATTCTCACAGATTCCCTATCATCAGTACTAGCAATCAGAAACAGAACAGAAGGCAGCAGGCCAGACATTATAGAGGAAATACTACAGGTTAATACATATCTACAAAATATAGGATGCAGTGCAACACTAACATGGATACCATCACATGTGGGGATAGCAGGAAATGAGCTAGCAGACAAAGAAGCCAAAGGGGGAGAACTAGCCATAACCAAATTGAAGTAGGCTTAGGGAAGTTTGAAATTAAGAGCTTAATTGCTCAAAAAAATAACTAAAGAATGGATAACAGCATGGGACCTAAGTAAAAAAAGCAAGACACTCATATAAAATCCTTAAAAAAACCAAGCAAAAAATGTCAAATAAAAGATGAACTAAAAATACCAATTAATAAAAAATTGCTGAGACTCAAGCTGGGAACTGGATATTTCATGATAGAGGAACCCACATGTGAAGAGTGTCAAGAACCAAACACAATTAGGCACTTTCTAGTGGACTGCAAAAAATATGACCAACAGAGGCAAAACATTAAGACATACTGTAGTAACCACAAGGTAGAAATGAGTGTAGAAAATCTCATAGGCACAAAGAGCCCTTCAGAAATGCAAAAGTTAATAAAACACTATATTACAAAAACTAAAGCTAACATATAAAAATCAAATAAGGAATTGAACCAGTAGTCCAAACTGGTGAAAGACTCGCCCCAGAAACATACAGATTAACCAAATAAACCATCCAGTAAAAATCAAAAACATACTAACTTAGAAAATAGCATATATTGGAATTTTTTTTTTAAAAACCATGTTGAACTATAACTACAAAAGGAAAAATACCGACTAGAGATAATATAATATAAAACAAATACAAACAAAAACATATTACAATAAAAGAAACACGTCCTGATATAACCAACAAATCCATGTACATGGTAGATGGTTGAAAGGGGCGTGCTCCAAAATGAAGTAGCAAACACATTAATAAAAAAAAAAAAAAAAATGGAGACAGACACAACGAAAGAGGTTTGAGACAGAGATCGCCACTACGCAAAATCCATCTGAAGTGTGAGCGGATCGCCAAAAGTTTCAGTCGATGTCTGGAGTCTGAGGGTAAGCGAAATTAGGATAACTACCGTGTATAATAATTTTTCTTTTATTTCAGGTTCATATGTAGAGTTCACAAAATATGCCTGATATAATGTATTGTTATTTTGAATATGATTTAAACATGTGCTTTATGGATGATTGTTGCTGGTACAAAAATTAATTACAACTAGCCCCACAGCCAAATATAGAAAATATTTATTATATTAAATGCTGTATCTCGTCGATATTAAATGCATTATCGCTTACGAAGATAAAGGCAGTCCCATGACCAGAGATTGTCATAGGGAAATGAATTGTTAGAAGCTTCAGCATGGAAGATACCGCTTTTACGAGGTTAGGTGACTAGTCCCCTTCCTCGCTGCCTTTGCCTTCCCTAGTTCGAGCGCACAACTTTGTACCCATTTACAGCTGGTAAAATGGAGTGTTCCACAGCCAGGTTTCAATTCCAAAACTATGTAATTGTACTACCGAAGAAAGCAACTTGATCGCTTGGTCACTCTCTTTATTTATGTATTAATTTTGTGTAGATGCTAAGAATAGCATCAGTATTTGAATTTGTACTTGATATGATTTGGAAGGATCAAGTTATAGATCAGAAAGGGATGTATAGGAGCGGAATAAACCAGATGATGTTTATTACTGATATGTTAATATTAATTCTATATCATTGAATTGATGTTACTTGCTATGACTGTATAACTTTGACACCTGATGACTGACTTGTCTGACTTATGTGCTAGTCAGTTACACTTAATTGAAATGTTAATATTAATGCTATATCACTGAAATGATGTCCTTACTTACTATGATTGTATAACGGTGACATCTGATGACTGACTGGTCTGACATCTGTGCTAGTCAGCTACAAGTCTAGCCAGATACTAGCCAAGGCTGTTATGTTGCAGGTTCCATGAAATAACTCAAACCAGACTGTCCAGTATCAGAAGCCTGTGTCGTTCATCAGAGGCAATCCCACAAAAGTGCAGGACCCCAAAGAGTGAACTTCAACTGGTCATTGGCATCCCTACTGTTGGGCCTACCAAGTCTGATATCAGCAAAGGACAGTTCAGTGTCAGCAGTATCAAGTTGAACAGATAAGTGTCAGTTAAGACACTGACCACCAATATATAAGAAACAGCTAATAGTGAAAATCCATAGTTCAGTCAACTGATGACAATTAATTGGAAAGTCAAGAGACTAAAAACAGTGATTGCAGATTGCAGTAACTTTAATATTCAAGCTCTTGAAGTCTAAACAGACAATAATAGTAATTGTGTGAATACTTTTATATATATATATGTGTATGCTCTTTTCCAACTAGTAGAAATAGAATATTAGTGTAATTATTAAAATATTTTAACTGTACCTGAGGATTGATTCACTTCTTCCATTTGTGGTTTTCAGTGAATGTACATTTTACTTATCCCCTAGAATATAAGTAATCATAAGATAGTCACAGGGAGGAGACACCTTAAATCCTGGTACTACTTCTTACCAACTGGGCCAGGGTTTTCACAGTCTGACTATTTTTATGATAACAATACACCAATGCTTATTTCTAAGACTGGGGTATTACTTGTAAGGTCAGAACTCTTTACTGGCATACTCTTACATAAATAAATAATTTTAAATAACCTCCCGCTACACTAACATGTATACTATTTTAATTGTACCTTAATTCAGCCATCACAAATCTCCATAAAATAGAACAAATAAAGATCATAGAGATATGACATATAGTTGCCTCCCATATTTTCATAATCGCCCCTCTTTTTTTAGTTCTAATTCCCCATTTGTGGTTTACCTTTGGAGTTGTGGTTAACCTTTACATTTGCGTGTGTGGGTATGTGTGTGTATTATTGGGTGCACGTTTATGAATATGTGTATGTATGTTTGCGCTGGTCGTGTGCTTCAAATATAATCACTGCTCTTTTGTCTTGTCTTTCGCTAAATTTATTGTGCGAGAAGTGTAATGAGGGGAGGCAATGCCTGGCTTAATGGGCGCCAATCAGCGATAACAGAACAAGGGGAATGAACGTCCTACATTATCAGTCCTGGTGGTGGGCGGCGGTGACGGAATAAAGACAATTTAAATTGTATTGAACGATGAAACGGAATTTCCCCAGGTGGATGGAAGGGGGACAGGGCGAATTATAAAAGCGGCTGGGGAAGGAGGGGAAGGGGGGGGGGAGTGGTGGAAGGATATGGGAAGATCAGGCACCATTGCTGAAACTGCAATGCTTTTTAAAGTCCGTAACAACTCATACGCACAAAACAGAAGTAACGAATGTGTAGTGGGTGGGGGAAAAGCTATTTCTGAAGCTAAATGTTAACCCCAAGAACTTACTTTTAAAAATGCCTTCTTTTCTTATATATATATATATATATATATATATATATATATATATATATATATATATATATATATATATATATAAATATATATATATATATATATATATATATATATATATATATATATATATATATATATATGTACTTAGGCTGA
Organism: Oreohelix idahoensis; assembly: GCA_024509875.1. Taxonomy (NCBI): domain Eukaryota; kingdom Metazoa; phylum Mollusca; class Gastropoda; order Stylommatophora; family Oreohelicidae; genus Oreohelix; species Oreohelix idahoensis. The sequence continues at coordinate 65,515 of JAMPIV010008583.1, read as the reverse complement.
TTGGCTGCAGAGAGCATCCACAGAAAGAGAACATGAAACCACTTCCTGTAAGGAGATCATGCGCAGTGATGATGCCATTCTAAACAAGGAGAAAAAAGGAAAAGAAGACGAAGGATTGAGTTAGACGAAAAAAAAAAACTTGTACACTGGTCTACAGAATGTATTTACATGTACATTGTCTCGTAAAATATGTGTTCACATTTCCAGCTCTCAACTGGAAGCATTCCGACTGTGCAATGTTGTTTATTTTCGTGTGGAGTTGATTTGAGACAAGTCATCAACATGTTCCTTCTCGTTCCTTATGGAGCATGGAACCACTAGTGTAGCTGGCCCCCTTTGCAGGAAGCGTGCTCCAAGCATTCATAAGTTCTTGCTGTGGTGGTTGTTGTATCAATTTGTTTTACATAATGAAGTTGCCAGCCTCAGGCATAACTTCGTGTTAGTCAATGTACCTCCAACGTCTGCTGTCTCTCGTTTATATGCTTTCACAAATACTTGCACACATACATGTACACATACTTGCACACATACTTACACAGATACTTACACAGATACTTGCACAGATACTTGCACAGATAGTTAAACAGATACTTGCACATATGCTTGCACAGATACTTTCACATATGATTGCACAAATATTTGTACACATACTTACACATATACTTGCACAGATACTTGCAGATATTTGCGCATATACTTACACAGATATTTACACATATACTTGCACAAATACTTACACAGATAATTGCACAGATACTTGCACAGATACTTGCACAGATACTTACACATATACTTGCAAAGGTACTTGCACATATACTTGTCCAAAGCTTGCATAGATACCTTCACATATACTTACACATATACTTACACAGATAATTGCACAGATACTTGCACAGATATTTGCACAGATATTTGCACAGATACTTGCACATATACATACACAGATACTTGCACAGATATTTACACAGATACTTACACATATACTTGCAAATATACTTGCACATATACTTGCACAAATGCTTGCACAGATACGTGCACATATACGTTTCTTTTTTCACATCAGCACAAGTCCATCTTGCCGTGAAGAGGGGGGGGGGGGGGGGAGAAAGAAGAGTTCGTTCTTGAGCCAGGTGTGTCGCACTAGCTGATGCCAGCTTATGTTGTTTTATGGTTTCTGTAATGCTGTCTCTCCATCTATCTCTGAAACCCCGTGCTCTGGAACCCCGTGCTCTGGAACCCCGTGCTCTGGAACCGTGCGCTGGAACCAGATCTCCTAAGGTTGTAGGCGTGTAGTGGTAATTGATCGGGCTCAATTCTCAATGGATAGCCTAACCATTTGTTTTCCTGTCTTTCTATATATTTGGTGCTGGATGTAGTTTATACAATTTGTCTAATGTCATCATTTCTCAGTCTGTGTCTCCTGGTAAACATTTACGGCTCTTTTTGAGAATGTCATCTCGCACGATGTGATTATCCCCTCCTGTGCTTTGGTCAGGGTTCATGTTTGACACTGACAGCTAGAAAGATGGTAAAAAGAAACTATTTATCAACTGTCTTTTAATTTTCATTCTGATATTCGGATATATAAGCAGTGGTGATAGTTGGAAAGTCCATACACTGACGTTTCGACATCTTGTTTGAATTTCTACAAAATGGACAAATTAGGAGAAAAAGTTCATCAGAAATTAATGCCTACGACCCCATAAAATACGAAATGAAAGAAGTTCCTCTCTTGAGTTTCGCTTTTTATTCCCCGCTCTCACACACTCTTAAAAAAAAAAAACACTCACCCTCAGATGCCAGACAAACGCTGGTTCTATCTTTAAACAGCTGTGGCCGCAGTCACGGCTGGTTGGATCCTAAAAGCATCGCATGATCAATTCTAGAAAATTGCCCCAAATTCACTCAGTCACATCAGCACAAGTAAATCAATAACGAGCTTCAAAATCTCGTGTATATTTAGCCGTTTTATTACCACGTTCTCTCCGTGCAGCATTCCCTAATAGTAGCAACAATGCGAGGACGACATCACAGCATACAGAGCAAAAGCATTACGGTTGTAATGTTGTGATATTCTGAGTCTCAAGCGTGGGTAGTTGTCAATTGTCTAAAACAGCGGTAGGCATCCCAGGATTTGTGGGGTTCTACTTTAGAAACACTGAGCTCTCTAAAGATCTACTCTGATAAAATCAGATCTGGGGGCTCTGAAGAGATAAAGAAATAATAGGACTACTGCACCGTCAGGCATGTCGTACAAGGCGACTTATAAGAGGCTGAGCTTGGTGCTGGCAACCTCATCATGTAAAACTAATTGCCATATTAAACCACTGCTGAAAGAGCATGCGACTGCTTGGTGCGGATACCCACAAGGGGACCATCTTCAATAAGTGCTTCCATTCTCCGTATGTGGCGCAGAGGAAAATGTCGATGATGATGATAATATGTAACTTTGTCTTTGCTGCTCGATCTGCTACCTGCGATCTCATCGACAGAGCAGTGGATGTAACTTTGTCTCTGCTGCTCGATCTGCTACTTGTGATCTCATCGACAGAGCAGTGGATGTAACTTTGTCTCTGCTGCTCGATCTGCTACCTGCTACCTGCGATCCCATCGACAGAGCAGTGGAAAATTAAAACTAAATATGTTATCGAATGATATCTTCCTTTAGAGAGGATCGCTTTCTACCGTATACAGTTCGCGAATGAGGTCAATATTAGTAAGATTGTTTCCGGGTTTTCACTGGGAATGCGGGTAAAGTACCTTTAAACATAGGGGACACGCCACTTTAAATTACGGGCGGGAAAGGGCTGGTCTGAAATTTCTTCTTCTTTGATACTTAGCCCCCGACTGTCAAGGCAGTCAGTGGTCATCACGCCTGGGCAATAACAAACTGTCCCAATTTTGCTGGTTTGGTGGCTATCCTTCGTGCCGTGCCCCAACTCTGGTTCATTATTTGCATCTCGGCCTTCACAGTTCTCCGCCAAGTCGCTTTTGGTCGGCCTCTCGCTTTCCTTCAGGGGGTCCATAGCACAGCTGTTCTTGCGACGGCTCGAGGTCTCTTCTAAGACGTCGCCAACACAATTCCAGCATCTGCCAGCTATGATGGTGTGCATGTCCTCTTGGTTGCTCCGAGTAAGCAGTTCTTGGTTGGAGATGGTATTCGGCCAAACGATTCGGAGAATTTTCGTTAGGTAGATTGTGTGGAAAGAGGACAATGTCGACTTTTCTTTCTCTGTTAATCTCCAGCATTTCGCACCATAGAGAAGCACAGAAAGTACACAGCTCTCATGTAATCTTAATTTGGTATTTGTGCTATACTGAGAGGACTTCCAGATGTTGTTTAGACTAGCAACGGCTGTTCTCGCTTTATTCATTCTGTTGTTGATGTCTTTTCTTACTCCGCCATCTGATGTTACTATGCATTCTGGGTATGTAAATCTTTTTGACCGTTCCAGCTTCTGGGTCCTTATGGTTATGGGCTCAAGATTGCCCACATTGAGTGTCATGACTTCTGTCCTCTTTAGATTAATGTTCAGACCCGCCTGTTGACTATACTTATTCAGTCAATCTGTTTTTTTCTTGGATGTGTTGATGTGAATGTGCGAGTAGTGCAATGTCATCCGCATATTTCAGATCTTCCAGTGTAGAAAACGTAGTCCGAAATTTACCTAGGTTGCAATTCTTTCTTCCCCTCCGTCCTCTAGAAATTTACCAAATTATCCAGTTGGACTACCAGTAGATCAGGATCGACTGGTAGCCAAACCCGTGTCTAAAGCATTGGGTTAACAACCTATTTCGGTTCCTGTACCCTCTTGACTTTTAATGAACCTTCCCGTAACCCCCTTGACTTTTAGTGAACCTTCCCGTACACCCTTGACTTTTATTGAACCTTCTTGTAACCTCCTTGACTTTTAGCGAACCTTCTCGTACCCTCCTTGACATTTAGTGAACCTTCCCGTACCCCCTTGACTTTTAGTAAACTTTTCCGTCACCCCTTTGTCTTTTAGTGAACATTCCCGATACCCCTTGACTTTTAGTAAACCTTATTATTCGTACACGCTCAGACGTCGTCTACTTCAATATTTTTACAGAAAGCAGTGGTCAGCTTGAGGCTATTTGTATCTCCATAGAGTCTTTCCAGGCGTGGTACTGGTTACGACCATATGAGCTTTATCTGTTGTACTCCTATACAATTAAGAGATGAAATAAATTTCAAGAGACTTTAAAAAAAAACGAACTTGCTTTGTGTCACAGAACGTCTGAACATGTTCTTTTGTGTGATCTCTCCCACCTTCAGCCCTACGGCAGTATCTTTTCTTTTTCTTCATTTTCTCACCGATCGCTTATTAGTTGGCAACTTTTTGCCCTTTCATTTATTATTTTGCTCTATGCTGGATCTAGTAGGGTGAAGTCTAACACTCTACTCCCCTACGGACGTATCTGCTTTACACGCAGAATTGTTTACGTTCCGCAAGGTAAATACGATAATACCAGGTAATTATAAACCGGTCATACACTTATCTATTCTATCCGTCTGACCATCTTTTGAAACGCGTCGGTCCAAAATTTGACCCCAGGTGAAAAGCTGGTGACAACACGGTATCGGCCGATCGACATGAAAAGAACCCAAGATTGTCTGTCTGTGCTGTCGACGTCGTTGTCTGTTTGTCTGCCAGATTACACAGAGGGTAGATGAGTTTATCGCTTTTTGTGGGAGAATCCATGGTGATTGTTACAGATAATCTGTCTGGGTAGACATCTTGGCGGAAGACATTGCACCAGGCAAACATGGTCACATGTTGTGAGTGGACGGAAATATTACCGCATGATTTGAAAGAGATCACGTGTTGGAATTTTAAATGTAATATTTTAAAACACGTGGGGAATATTTTGAAATCAAACACCCCAACTCAGTACTAAAGAGCTTATGATTGGATTAAAGTAAGAAGCCGGAATAAACTATGGATCCTATTGGAACATCCGACTGAAGCCCCATCTGTGACGTGAACTGAGAACTGCACATATAGTCTAGCGAAATCAGAGACACAGAACAGAGAGACTGCAGCGCACGTCATATGAGCGTCTCCCAGAAGCCAGTGAGACATCGGACTTAGAATTCCTATATTATAAGTGACAGATCAAAGTATTTGGGAAACTTAAAACCTTAAAAAGTAAGCTCGCCTTTATAAATACAGAGACTGAAAAACTTAAGGGAGCAGGACTTAAAATACGAAGACTGGAAACCTAGGAATTGGATCACCCGTTATAAGAGAAACTTTCCCAGACCAAATGTTTTGCAGATTCACCCGTCATAAAAGGGATTCAAAATTTCCAGACCAAGTGGTTCGAGATCATATAACCTAAATTGTTCGTGTCCATTCTAAACTGCGCGAGCAGATTGTGTATTCCCAAAACTTTGGGGTAAGTGTAACAATTATTTTACAAATGTAAATTTGACATGTTTTCTTGCTAAGTGGTTATAAATGAGGCTGGCAACCTCAACATATGAAACTAGTATATTCATAAACCAATACAGCAAGCGCTGGTGATTTCTTAGGGCTAGTCGTGCGGAAACCCGACAGCAGAGGTGACCCCAGACTCCGAATGCAGCAGTGATGATTAAATCACATGTGCCTAAAGTGTACAATATTTTATGAGATATATGCACTTTGTTAATTGTAACTCATGCAATTATTCGCGCTGTCCAGACACATTTTCCCAGTTAATACCCAGAGGAATATGGTGAATTTTATTCATCTTCCCTGGGCTACACTGTGTACTCGGGATTTTAATTCTTCTGAAAGATTAACATTGGTGGGTGGACAGAGAGAATGCGCCTGTTAATTGGCAGTCCACAAATGTACTTAACCGAGGCATCTGTTTTCCTATGTTTCCAAAAGTTCGTGGTACAAGACTACTTGTGGTTACAAGCTATCAGACGGTTCGAAATACTGAAGTTACTACGCCACTCGTGTGAAAGAAGTACACTCATCACCAAGAAGTGACGAAAACCACAGTGCAGGACTCCCTTATATCAGTTAAGTGCTTATAAAAATGGCACCAGCAAAAAGGACATAATTTTCTGACTATATCCTCACCCTAAATCTCTGTGAAGAGAAAATTTGATTCCAATATAAAAGTCACCAGCATTTTATTTATTTTAAACTGTTAATACTAATTGATTATTAAATTTGTTACATGTTATTTTAAAACTAAACAAACATAGTTGATTCAGTTATTACATGTATGAAAGCAAAGTATCAGCCAGAATATTTCATATATATATATATATATATACATCTAGACATATATTTACCTCTAAACACAGCTATACCATTATAAGAGGAAATTCGATGAATTAACTCAGCTGGGGGTTTGAACGGGTTAAAAACCATTGCTTAAATCTTTCTATTCTACGTATGCGCCCATTTATGAACGTCTGCAGTTTTTTGTTATCGATTTTGTTGTTCTCCATATGTCAGAGAAATGTAACAGGTCTAAACACAATGGTAAAGGTAGTCCTGTAGCAGATACTCCCGTAGGTGAGTGAAGTGTTAATTAATATGAAACAAATATAAAGGTATGTTATCAGGCACTCGCAGGAAATAAAGAAGTAGAACACCAGACAACAGAAAAACAACAGACATGAGTGGCTTACCCAGGATTTGAACACTGGACCTTCCGTGCGACAACCCCGCCTAGCCATGCAAGCGAATCACACTATCCGCTCTGCCATCTACGCATCATCAAAAAATGATGTTTTCAATGGCAGGTCAATAGTGCGAACCACAATACACGACACCAGAAGTCCTCCATGGGCAGTTCAGCCTATTAATGACGCAATCACTTCTGTTGTATTTCTATCAAGCAGTATAGGCCGAATCCAACAAGACCCTTAGGACCTTAATACTGTGTCCAGTAAATGATAGTAGACTAGAACAGTGAGAACAGGATAGTGGGTAGGTTTGGTATTGTACAAACATTTATTACAAATAAGGGAGGGAAACCTGAGGCCTGTAAACAGTAAATTAATATGAAACAAATATAAAGGTATGTTATCAGGCACTCGCAGGAAATAAAGAAGTAGAACACCAGACAACAGAAAAACAACAGACATGAGTGGCTTACCCAGGATTTGAACACTGGACCTTCCGTGCGACAACCCCGCCTAGCCATGCAAGCGAATCACACTATCCGCTCTGCCATCTACGCATCATCAAAAAATGATGTTTCAATGGCAGGTCAATAGTGCGAACCACAATACACGACACCAGAAGTCCTCCATGGGCAGTTCAGCCTATTAATGACGCAATCACTTCTGTTGTATTTCTATCAAGCAGTATAGGCCGAATCCAACAAGACCCTTAGGACCTTAATACTGTGTCCAGTAAATGATAGTAGACTAGAACAGTGAGAACAGGATAGTGGGTAGGTTTGGTATTGTACAAACATTTATTACAAATAAGGGAGGGAAACCTGAGGCCTGTAAACAGTAAATTAATATGAAACAAATATAAAGGTATGTTATCAGGCACTCGCAGGAAATAAAGAAGTAGAACACCAGACAACAGAAAAACAACAGACATGAATGGCTTACCCAGGATTTGAACACTGGACCTTCCGTGCGACAACCCCGCCTAGCCATGCAAGCGAATCACACTATCCGCTCTGCCATCTACGCATCATCAAAAAATGATGTTTCAATGGCAGGTCAATAGTGCGAACCACAATACACGACACCAGAAGTCCTCCATGGGCAGTTCAGCCTATTAATGACGCAATCACTTCTGTTGTATTTCTATCAAGCAGTATAGGCCGAATCCAACAAGACCCTTAGGACCTTAATACTGTGTCCAGTAAATGATAGTAGACTAGAACAGTGAGAACAGGATAGTGGGTAGGTTTGGTATTGTACAAACATTTATTACAAATAAGGGAGGGAAACCTGAGGCCTGTAAACAGTAAATTAATATGAAACAAATATAAAGGTATGTTATCAGGCACTCGCAGGAAATAAAGAAGTAGAACACCAGACAACAGAAAAAACAACAGACATGAGTGGCTTACCCAGGATTTGAACACTGGACCTTCCGTGCGACAACCCCGCCTAGCCATGCAAGCGAATCACACTATCCGCTCTGCCATCTACGCATCATCAAAAAATGATGTTTCAATGGCAGGTCAATAGTGCGAACCACAATACACGACACCAGAAGTCCTCCATGGGCAGTTCAGCCTATTAATGACGCAATCACTTCTGTTGTATTTCTATCAAGCAGTATAGGCCGAATCCAACAAGACCCTTAGGACCTTAAACAGTGAGAACAGGATAGTGGGTAGGTTTGGTATTGTACAAACATTTATTACAAATAAGGGAGGGAAACCTGAGGCCTGTAAACAGTAAATTAATATGAAACAAATATAAAGGTATGTTATCAGGCGCTCGCAGGAAATAAAGAAGTAGAACACCAGACAACAGAAAAACAACAGACATGAGTGGCTTACCCAGGATTTGAACACTGGACCTTCCGTGCGACAACCCCGCCTAGCCATGCAAGCGAATATTAATTTACTGTTTACAGGCCTCAGGTTTCCCTCCCTTATTTGAGTGAAGTGTTAGAGAGTACACAATTCTAGATTCAGCATTTTTATGAGGTGGGGCAACCACTTCCATTCCTGGCTGCCTTTTTTCCTTTCTCTAACTCAAGATTGGACTCAGGTACCCATTTACAGTTGGGTAGATTGGAGCGTGACGTCACCATGGTTCGATCCTGGAACCCAGTGTAATAGTAAAGGTAGTAGCAGATACAGCTGTATGGAGTGAAGTGTTAGAGACTGTAACTATACTAGGTTCAGCATCGAGAGGGTGGGTGACCAATTCTCTTCTTCGCTGCCTTTTCCTGCCTTGACGCAACAGCAAAGTCAGGCACCAATTTACAGCTGGGTAGACTGGAGCGTGATGACACCGTGACTCTAACCCGGCACTTTTGCCGCGAGACACCAGCGCTCTAATTACTCTACTCATCGGTGTAATTGTACTGCGTCCGAATCTGTGTTTAAAAATACTTACTTTTGAACTGGCCATTGTTTTTTTTTACATTTCTATATGATTTCCAATGCAATTAAAGCCTCTCTTCCCTTCTATATAAAAACAGCCGTGGGGGAGTAAAGTGTTAAAGACTTCACTATACCAGGTGACTCTTCGAGAGGTAGGGTGACCACTTCCCTTGCTGTTTTTGTCTTCCCTAACTCAAAAGCTGAATTAGGTGTCCATTTACAGCTAGGTAAGCTGGAGCCTGACCCACTGCGTCTTTCGAACCCAGTACCTTTTGCCGGGAGAGGCCAGCTCTCTAAACACACTGCCAGTCGGACGCTACAGTACCATATACTAAACACATTATCAATATCTATTGAACTCTGCTTACGTCAAATGCCAAAATGCCACATGTCAAAGATGAGCTGAGTATGGCAGATGTAAATGAAACTTTTCATCATTGACTTTCCCGCTGTGCTTCAATTTGCAATCGACAGAGATGAGTTTTCGCTCATTGTTTTAAAGGGCAACAAATCAAGGCATGATCTTTGGTATTTGTCCGTTACAAATCAGAAAATATCCATCGATGAGGCGTTTAAATATGCTGGGCCGTGCCAGGCGTGCGACTGACGCCAATTTGTGACGTCTGCTTAATGAAACGGACTGTGAGCAGATACCGTCATAGTGAATACACTTTCGTGGATTGTTCTGGTAACCACTTTCGCTACCGAGCTTTTATCGTAGCGTTTGGGTTGTATGTTTTAATATGACGTAGATGTCGCTTATTATTCTTGTCAAGGCGGGAGAAACGTTAATCGTCAGGGGTGGGATTGCACCTAAACTAAGTATTTGTTTGCAATGTACTTTATGGGGGTTGTCCACATAGGACGTCACGCAATGAAAAAAAAAAAAAAATGGGGGAGAGGGTGGTCAAAATTTTGTGACGATGTGTGACGATAGGGTAAAGGGAGAATTGAAAATATGTGACGTCACACACAAAATGCGAGTGAGGATAGTTTTTTTCATAAAAGGTATTGGAACAAAATTGATGTTGTAACATCCATTCTGTCATCATTACTATTTTACCTTTGTGTTCCTTACGGAGCATGTAACCATCATTGCAGCTGACCTCCTTGCAGGAATCCTGCACAAAGAATTTACATGCACTTGTAGTGGGGGGTTTCTTGTGCAATTTGTTTTACATGTTGAGGTTGCCAGCCTAGTGCACAACCTCATTTTAGTTTTCTTGTACGACATGTGCAGTAGATTTATTCTTTCTTTGTCTCTTCAAAGATCACCAGGAAATAACAGTGGCATGTTTTTTTACATAATTTTTTTTTAATTCGGAAACTACTAGAGTGAAAAGCAACTCTGCAACAACGGTAATGATAACGACACTTGGGACTGATGATCCAATTAGGCCCACAGCCCTTAGATTGTAAAGGAAATAAATGGGCCGTGACTTCTGTCCGTAGGATAGTCTGGCGCTCTCTCTTCCAAACCTCTACACCTCACGGTAGAAGGGAAACGACTAAGTAAGTAAGACTTCTGTCCGACGATGGGACCTTTTCTGATGACCACGTTGCCTTCTGTTTGAACGCTCTGCATTTGTTGTTGTTGTTGGTGTTGTTGTTGTTGTTTAACTAGGACTGCTGAGCTTCTCGCTCTTTTTCAGCCAATACCAAGTTGAAGACTTCTTGGTATTATCTACACTGTAGATCTAGGCTTTTCTTGTAGCATTTCTGCCATTCCGAAACGTGTTGAGTTGAAGTCATAAGCTCCAGTTTCTCCAGCTTGGCTTGCATTTAAAGGATCCTCACATCTGATACCAAGCTAGGAGTAAGATTCGCGTGGCATACTGTGCATTCCCCGCCGACCATGGGGGCTCTCCATCGCTCTGTATAGAATTACCTATCATAGGAAATTTAACGCAATAATAAATCGTTGTTTGTTTATTTTTTCTTTGCAAACATGTATGTCATGTGTTCTTTATTGTATTGCAATAAACAAGACTATGCTGGCCGAAACATTTGAATTAGCAATGTGTATATTCACTCTTTGACTTTTGTAAATAATTGTTGTTGAACACGAGAAACCGAGCCGTGAAGTGTTATATAACACCAATTTTATTCAATGGAAGTGAGTCCTGGTCAATGAGCAAACAAATTAAGAAATCACTGGAAGCAACAGACATGTGGTTTTTCAGAATAATGTGAAGACCTTCCATGAATGGCTAAAATATGTAACTAAGAACGCTTGAGAAAAAGCTAAGAAGAAAGACATAAAGATCTGTGGAAAAACAACAGACGTTCACTGAACACATGACAAGAAAACGACCAATCACAAACTTCGAAAAAAAGATTTTAAAAAGCAGCAGAAAAACTTGGAAGCAAAAGAAATACAGGTAGACCTCGCCAAACAACAGGGTTCTATTCCAACGACTACGTCGTAAGTGATCGTAAGTGACCGTAAGTCGTCGTAAGTGGTCGTAAGTGACCGTAAGTCGTCGTAACTGGTCGTAAGTGATCATAAGTCAAAACAACCCTTAAATGTATTGACTTATTACATACATCCAAGTCCATATTCCATCATATCATCAATTTTTAAAGTCATACACTGTACAATTAATAAAAGGGCTGAAATAAAAGATACTAGACATGACTGGGAAACAGTACACACTTTTATAACGCAAATGAACAATTCGAGATTGATGTTTGAAGTCTGAGGACGTGATATCACGTTCAATTTAAATTAATGTTTATTTTATCAAACACTGTCAGTGTTTTTTTTTTAACAAATCAATGCAGTAGAACTCTTCTGTGAGCATGTTTACATTATCCCAAGCCATAAATACAACAAGAACAATAAAACGGCTTAGGTTGAAAATCTGTAATATAATTTTTTTTTTTTAAAATTGTAGTAGTGTCGGTGGTGGACGGAAATATTACCGCATGATTTAAAAGAGGTCACGCGTTGGAATATTAAATGTAATATTTTAAAACACGTGGGGAATATTTTGAAATCAGACACCCCAACTCAGTGCTAAAGATCTTACGATTGGATTAAAGTATTAAGCCGGAATAAACTATGGATCCTATTGGAACATCCGACTGAAGCCCCATCTGTGAAAGATGTATATTTAAGAGAGAATGGCGAGTCTTGTTCTCAATCAAATCTCAAGCAAGAAACAAACTAGAATTTGATTATGACATGCGAGTATCTCTTTCAAAAACTGTACCAAGAATAAAACTGTTGGTTGACAAGAAACAGAATCAAGGGTCTCATTCATTTAATTTATTGCATATTAGTAAACCTAGCAACCAGACGATACGCTAAGGCCTCAACACCCAGCCACTGCAGAATCAAGTAGAACAGTCCCAACAACGATGGTTTGGCCATGTCTGCAGAATGGGAAAAGATCGGCTACCACAACAAGTATGGGAAACTAAGAGCCAGGAACGACCCAGAGTCCGCTGGGAGGACAACATTAGACTGTCCCTGAAGGACCGAGGACTAGATTGAAACCAGGCCAGAAGGAAGACAGTCGAAAGGATAATATGGCGCTCCCTCCTCCAAGCCTCTACACCTCACGGTAAAAGAGGGAGGACTAAGTAAGTAAGTATATTAGTAAACATTTAACGACTTTATGATACTAAAAAATTGTTTGAATAGAATAAAGTTTTCTTTATTGATTAATCTGTTTATTATTATTTATTTTTTTTACTTATGTGCATACACATGGTAAACTCTAGAATGTTTTTTTTTCCTCGTATTGAATATGAACGTAGTTCCAAATCTGATACTGCCATAGGGAAGCTAATTGTTAGAGACTTCACTATACTAGGTCCAGCTTCGAGAGGTGGGGTTGACCAGTTCCTTTCCTTGCTACCTTGCCCTTTCCTTAATAAGAGCAGAGTCAGGTACACATTTACAGCTAGGTATACTGGAGCGTGACATCACCGCGTTTTGAATTCGGTATCTTTGCTGCGAGAGGCCAGCGCTTTACCTACTCTACCGAGCGGACGCTTCGAATAAGGGATACGGGAAGGTTTACTAAAATCCAAAGTGGTACGGCGACCGATACAAGGTTGGGAACCCCTGACATACGCCAAGTGGCAAGCACTTGATGATAGTTGTGATCACACTATATGAACTGTAACAAAACTCTATAAGTGGAACACGTTCACATATGAACTATACAGAAATTGATAATTTTACCTTTGACCATTTATGGATAGTAATCTCTTAAGGCAGCTGACATTCGCTTAATGTTACGGGTAAAGAAATTTCGTGAAATCGTCCTGTACTTGACAAAAGCGACTATAGTAACTGCTGCCGTAACCAGACGGCGTGGGAGGTTCGGCTTACACAGGAATAAATCATTCGTTTGTCGGGAAATAACATCGAAATTACTTCTGTAATCATGGATCTTTTAAGAGCCGGTCACAATCGTTTCACAAATATCATTATCTTCATCATCACTGTCTTTGCCTTCATCTACCTGCTACCGTTCTTCTTCTGTCCCTTCTTGTTTTTCATATTTTTCTTTGTTTCTTCATCTTTCTTAGCTGACTTCTTGTGACTGAATATTCTCGCTACTGCCTCTCAATGCGGATGGGTTCCTTGAAGAGGCAGTATGTTCAGTGCAAAAGCCTTTCTTTTAAAAGCAGTTTTTCATTCTTTTGGCGAAACCCGACCCATTTAACCTAGACAAATGGTCCGTCAGTTACATAACAATGCATGTCCAACTATAAAATATTTATGGTCTGGAAATCGAATTTTTGAAATCCAAACTCAACATTCATTTTGATGTCTCTTTAAAAAAAAAAAGTTTTACCCAGTTTTGGGGAATCCCGCTTCATTCAACTTGGACACAAGGTCTGACGGGTACCAGTGAGATGTTGTCAGGTGTTGGCCTTCACAGCATGTATACACTGCTTAGACAGCGCAGGCTTGACCATGTCCGCCGCATGGAAGATGGTCGCATCTCGAAAGATATCCTCTACGGACAACTGGCAAATGGCAAAAGAACCGTTGGGCGACAACAGCTGAGGTACAAAGATGTGTACAAGAGAGACACAAGGGCACTGGATATAAATCCAGCAACCTGGGAGGATGAAGCTGCCGATCGCACCAAGTGGCGATGCTCTCTGCAGCGCCACCTCAGATTGGCGGAAAGAAGCTCTCACGGAAAGCAGAAGAGAGGAGAAAACGTCAAAAGGATCACTAGGAAAATAAGCAGCTGAGGTCTGTCACCTTAGTGGCGCATTCTCATAGTCAGTTATGGCTGAACGGGCTATTATTATTGTCAAGAATGATAATTTAGGTGTTGTATGAACTATACATTTATGACACCTGTGCTCCACATGGAGCTTTATTATTATGATGTTAGCATCAGATGGATGGATGAAATTACTATGCATATGCTTGTAACAAAATTAACCGTGATACAACGTTAAAATATCTCCCATGATACAACGTAGGGATAAAAACTAATGCGTAAGCTGCTAGAATACATGATCGCCCACGCCGCGGGTCATCACCCGCCATGGAAATTAAATTGTTAGACTTGAAGGCAAAACGGAACGGGATGAGAACGGAGATCAAAAGGAAAAATCTGACTGAACGCGTGCTTGAAACTAGCGAGGCTAAAAGGACGCAAATTGGTGGGGAAAGGAGGAAAAAGTCACGTTCCCCAAGTTGACATAAAGTAAAGAAATCGACAAAAGGGACCTTGGATATTATACGCCACAGTCATTTCTTGGACGCTTTTGCGATAACTTAGCCCGTTTATTTGAATGCAGTGATGAGAAGATTCTAGAAAATATTTGAAAAGTAACTTTTCTTAATAATAATGTTAGGAATATAAAACCTAGCTGGCCGGATGGCCCATCTTGAGCAGTGAAATAATATGCTTTCATTTATACAGACGGACAGATAATAAGAAAGATATTGACAAAAGACTGTGTTGTTCATATCAGCGAGCGTCTGCATTGAAATAAAACATGTCACTAATTTTCAAAAAATTGTGGCCTTGAAGACGCAAGTGCTAAAATCTAGTTGGAATGAAGAGACGGGGTGGGATGGTGAATTGTGGCTAAAAATAACTTTAAAGGCAAAATTGTGTAGGGGAAGGCAGAGTTGGTTCAAAAAACAAGTGTGTTTTTTTTTGTGAAACGCAAGTAGAGACGGACGGACCAACAGACAATAAGGCATACTTGACTGAGGTATGACAGAAATGACTTTTGGTAGGATATTTGAATTTGAAAAAGAAAAGGCAGTGATTGGCCATAGATGAATATATTATCGGCGCTCAGACGCGCATTTTGTGCCATTCATTATAAGTTGTCCTAGTAGACACAGTGAATTATTAAGTGGTGTAATTCCCAGAAGCTATTGAAATATTTAGAGGGACGCCATCCTAAGGCCAGCAGCTCAGCTGAGTTTTGCTAGCATTTAACTGTGTTCTATATTCATAATTCTGGTAAGACTGAAATTATTTCTTTGTACATTTTAATATTTGTTTAAGGTTTCGAGTGATTTGATACTGCAATAGCATAATCTGTCCCTTACAACAAGTAAGGATTACTTGGTAAACAGTGGAACATATCACCTATCCTATTCTATGGCAGGAAGCTAATGAACATATTTCAGAATCTGTTCTGTTTGTGTCATGAAAGATCTGACCCGTCTATGTGGTGTTGTTGTTGTGTAGTGTTGTGTCCAGAAATGGTTAGAGGATGGAATTCTGACACATGACTAATACTTTGATTGCAGAGCTGTGAGTTTCAGTTGGCACCACTGTGGTGTCAAATGAGTTGTTGAATATTACCAGAGTGGACCCGTGCAGTAACATTTTGTCAGAGCAGCCTATTATAGCCCCCAAGCACGGAGAGGTGGGGCCACCAACCTTCTGATATTGCCCCCAAGCACGGAGAGGTGGGGCCACCAGACTTCTGATATTGCCCCCAAGCACGGAGAGGTGGGGCCACCAGATCTCAGCACCAGAGCTACACCTTCAAGCTACGTGAGCGTCTGGTCTGCTGAGAATTCACCAACTCAACTTATTTGCTAACACACCCATAAATTTCCATCAAAATAACTGGACAATGTGTAGTCACCATAGACAGGGAGTGATGAGGCCACCCCAACAGCACATCCATTAAATGTTCTCCCAAATAGATTACAACTATAAACAGTAATAATATTAACTATTCTAGTAACATATATATGTACACACCTTGCATTTATTATGTAATATTCATGCATTTCTTTCATAATTGCAAAACCTTTCATATGTTCTGGCCAAAATAAAACCTTGGTTCAGAACAAATAAATGTAAAGAAAATTACTATCAAAAATTTTACACAGCTGAGTTAGTTCCGTGTATTATAACATTTTTTAAATATTATTAGACTTAATAAATATCTGTGTGTGTATGTAAACTACCACAACACATTCCATATCATTACCCTAGACATTTAACGTAGCCACATTCATTAGTAAAAAAGATAGGTGTGAGGTCGTAGTGGTAGCAAGAAGGGCCTTCTGACAACTCACAGCTACATTTTATCTCAGGAGCCTTCACAGCTGACCTCATGCATCACACTTAGTAATATCACCATCATACAATACCATTAATCCACTACATATATTAGGGGCTCGTCCGGGATAATTAGCCCATTAAGTATATTAGGATCTCCTGGGGGGAGAATTAGATTAGGGGAACACATAATAAAAATTAAAAGTGTCCCTTAAAAGTAAAAGTGTCCCTGAAAATAAAAGTTGGTGAATCTTCACAGCCAGTGGTAGTTAATTAATTAATTAGAATTATTTTAGACTAGAGTAATTAGAAGTACTTTAGTGGTTGGAAATTTTATCTTGCACATTGCTACATTTGTTTAAAAAGTATGGCGGAGCTGGCCAAATTCAGATCAGCTGCTGTGCTGACGGCAAAGGAGATGGGAATGGATGGTCAGATTTTAATTCAATATGTAACGGCTGAATGTGATAAGTATATTGAACGGGAAGAAAGAAGATTAGAAAAAGAGGCTGAAAGAAAATTAGAGTCTGAAAGGTTGGCTGAAGAGAAGAGGTTACAAATAGAGGCTGAGACTAAGAGGTTAAAAATTGAGGCTGACAAAGAGGCTAAAGCATTGGAGGCAGAAGATAAAAGGTTGACTGCCGAAAGGGAGGCAGAGGTAAGTGGTGCTAAAAAGAAGCACATAGACACTTTTAAAGCTCCACAGCAATTTAATAAATTTGATAATAGAGAGCAGGGAAATAAAGGTAGGACAAACTTTGAACGGCCAAGAAATGACTACCGAGACAGAAACTCACAGTTCAATGACCAAAAATCCAATGAAAGAAAACCGTTTAACCAAGGAAAAAGATGGTGTAAATGGTGCAAGAAAGATAACCATAACACCGAATTTTGTAGAAGGAATCCTTCAAACATTGCTGCAATGAAGTCGGGGACTCAAAGATTAAAGTTTAATCCTAAGGGACAGCAGGAACCTTATCACCCCCCAGTTTGTGAGGATGTTATTTGTAATGGGGTCACCATAAGGTGCCTTTATGATACAGGTTTGGATTATGATTCAGTTGTGAAGTCTAGCCTAGTGGACCCAAGTCAGTATACCACAGAAACAGTGGAAATACAAGGGGCAACTAAGGACATACCACTCATGACACTTCCCATCGCAAGGATAACGGTGAAAACTCGCTATGTGGAAGGAGAAATCAGAGCAGCAGTGATAGATGAACCAATCTACCCTCTGATATTGGGGTGTAGATACGTCTTCTTGGGGAATCCCGAGAGCCCTGTGATCATGGCGACAGTGCAGACCAGGTCACAGAAGAAGGAGGAAGAAGGTGAACCTATAAATGCTCATCCAGAGGAGATGAGGAAGGCGCAGGCTGAGGATAGGACACTCAAGCCATGTTTTAAAAAATTGCCCAAATGCCACACACCTCCGAGCAAGGGGGAATATTTTATGAAGAACAAACTCTTATACAGGAAGGCCGGAACTGGAACAAATGGTCACAACCAGCTGGTTCTTCCCACTTCATATAGGGATAAAGTGATGGAACTCGGGCATGCGATTCCCTTCAGTGGTCACATGGGGATCAGCGCCACAGGACAGCGTATAGCTTGTCATTACTTCTGGCCAGGGATAATGGAGGATATAAAAAGATATGTCAAATCCTGCCCAGAATGTCAAAGGGTAGCTCCAAAGCACTGGACTGCTCCTGCAACTCTAGGGGAAATGCCCATATTGGGGACACCTTTTGAGAGGGTTGCAGTGGATATTGTAGGACCTCTCACTCGGACCAAGAGGAGGAACAGTTACATCCTTACTCTGGTGGACACTTGTTCTATGTGGGGAGAGGCGGTAGCCCTGCCATCAATTGATTCAAAACATGTAGCAGAGGCACTACTTACAATATTTACCCGATTAGGATTCCCGCATCAAATCTTGACGGATAATGGTTCTCAGTTCAATGGGAAACTAACGGAAGAAGTTTTTAAGCTATTTCAAGCCAGACACTTTCATTGTAGTCCGTACCATCCGCAAGGGAACGGCCAGGTAGAGAGGTTCAACGGGACTCTCATTTCTATCCTGAGAAAGCTGGCACACGAAAAACCGGATCTGTGGGATCAATTCCTGCCCGCCGCATTGTTTGCGTACCGGGAGGTACCACATAGTTCAACCGGGATGGCTCCCGCAACTCTGCTATTTGGGAGGCCAATAAAAGGTCCATTAGAAGCACTATTAAGGACCTGGACAGATGAGAAGGCGGAAGAGACTGTTACCTCATCTTATCAATACGTGAACGAACTGACCACTCGTTTGAAAGCTGGATGGAAACTGGCAAATGATAATTTGAAACAAGCCAGGAAGAAACATGCAGCATATTTTAATAGGAAGGCAAAGGACAGAGAACTGGCAGTGGAGAGAAGGTGCTGCTTCTACTACCCGGTAGCCAGAATAAATTACAAATTGGATGGCAAGGTCCATATACGGTTCTAGAGAAGGTGTCTAGAACAAACTATAAAATTGACAAAAAGGGGAAGGAGAAAGTTTATCATGTAAACCTGTTAAAGAAGTATCTGGACAGACCACTCCAGGAAAGCACCCCCTTACTGACCTTAGCTATCGCAACTCAAATGCAAAAGGAACCACTCACCTCACATGAATACCCATTACATCCTTGTGAAACAGCAGCACAGGTAAAAGTCAGTAATCACCTGACTAAAAACCAGAGGGAGAGAGTTCAACAGGTTCTGGAGGAACATACAGATGTATTAACAGATAAACCAGGCCATACAAATTTGCTACAGTATGACATGAAACTGGTAGACTCAAACCCAATCTGTATGAGAGCCTATTCTATTCCGTTCGCGAAGGAGAAGGCATTGAAGGAAGAAATAGATTATTTGTTGAAGGAGGGGATTATTTCACACAGTGAATCATCTTTTAGCTCTAGTGTCGTATTGTTGAGAAAACCGTCTGGGGAACACAGACTGTGCATAGATTACAGGAAACTGAATGCTGTCACAGAAGGACAAGTGGATCCATTACCAGACACAAAACAGTTATTTGCCAGATTGAACAAGGCAAAATACTTTTCAAATGTGGATCTTAGTAAAGGCTATTACCAGATCCCAGTGAAGCCTGAAGTGAGACCTTATTTGGCTTTTAGCACTTCAGATGGACATTATGAATTCAACATGCTACCATTCGGACTGAAAAATGCTCCGAGTGTATTTTCAAGGATGATGCGCAAATTGTTGGATCCCCTGAATAACCCATGTATCACGAATTTCATGGATGATATTCTCGTCGCCACAGAGACATTTGAAGAACACATTGAAGCTCTAGAAATGTTATTTAATAGGCTTAGGGAGGCGAACTTAACGGCTAGGCCAACAAAATGTTGCATTGGATGCAAAGAGTTGGAATTCTTGGGACACACTGTATATCAGGGTAGCATGACCCCTGATCCCAAGAACTTGGAAAAACTGCAGAGAGCACCTAGACCACAAACAAAAAAGGACGTGCGATCATTCGTGTCGTTATGCGGATTTTATCAAAAATATATCAAAGATTTTAACTCTATTTGTGCTCCTCTGACTGATCTGACTCGCAAGGGACTTCCAGATAAAATTAATTGGACTGCGCAAAATGAATTAGCGTTCCAAGACTTAAAGGAAAAACTCACTAGCAAGCCTATTCTCAAACTACCTGATTTGACACAGGACTTTGTCTTAAGAACCGATGCAAGTAATGTAGGACTCGGAGCGGCTTTGTTGCAAAGATCATCTTCACCTGATGGGGAACTGAAACCAGTCGCTTATGCAAGCCGCAAATTGAATAAGGCGGAACAAGGATACTCCACAAGCGAAAAAGAATGTTTAGCGTTAATCTGGGCCATAAAGAAGTTTCAAATCTATCTGTATGGTAGGACTTTTGTGGTCGAGACGGACCATCAGCCTCTCGTATTCTTATCTCAGGCTAAGCATGAAAAAGCAAGATTGCTGAGGTGGTCTTTATTGCTTCAACCTTATCAGTTTAGTATCCAATATATCCCAGGCAAATTGAATGTCGGTGCAGATTTCCTCAGTCGGCACCCCTGTGATCAAAATTAGAGTAATGGCAGGCGTAAGGAGAGATTTTATCTATGTGTATCACTGGTTTTAGAACTTGCCTTAGGCATGTTTTCAAGTGGGGAGATGTGTCACAAAATTAACCGTGATACAACGTTAAAATATCTCCAATGATACAACGTAGGGATAAAAACTAATGCGTAAGCTGCTAGAATACATGATCGCCCACGCCGCGGGTCATCACCCGCCATGGAAATTAAATTGTTAGACTTGAAGGCAAAACGGAACGGGATGAGAACGGAGATCAAAAGGAAAAATCTGACTGGACGCGTGCTTGAAACTATCGAGGCTAAAAGGACGCAAATTGGTGGGGAAAGGAGGAAAAAGTCACGTTCCCCAAGTTGACATAAAGTAAAGAAATCGACAAAAGGGACCTTGGATATTATACGCCACAGTCATTTCTTGGACGCTTTTGCGATAACTTAGCCCGTTTATTTGAATGCAGTGATGAGAAGATTCTAGAAAATATTTGAAAAGTAACTTTTTCTTAATAATAATGTTAGGAATATAAAACCTAGCTGGCCGGATGGCCCATCTTGAGCAGTGAAATAATATGCTTTCATTTATACAGACGGACAGATAATAAGAAAGATATTGACAAAAGACTGTGTTGTTCATATCAGCGAGCGTCTGCATTGAAATAAAACATGTCACTAATTTTCAAAAAAATTGTGGCCTTGAAGACGCAAGTGCTAAAATCTAGTTGGAATGAAGAGACGGGGTGGGATGGTGAATTGTGGCTAAAAAATAACTTTAAAGGCAAAATTGTGTAGGGGAAGGCAGAGTTGGTTCAAAAAACAAGTGTGTTTTTTTGTGAAACGCAAGTAGAGACGGACGGACCAACAGACAATAAGGCATACTTGACTGAGGTATGACTGAAATGACTTTTGGTAGGATATTTGAATTTGAAAAAGAAAAGGCAGTGATTGGCCATAGATGAATATATTATCGGCGCTCAGACGCGCATTTTGTGCCATTCATTATAAGTTGTCCTAGTAGACACAGTGAATTATTAAGTGGTGTAATTCCCAGAAGCTATTGAAATATTTAGAGGGACGCCATCCTAAGGCCAGCAGCTCAGCTGAGTTTTGCTAGCATTTAACTGTGTTCTATATTCATAATTCTGGTAAGACTGAAATTATTTCTTTGTACATTTTAATATTTGTGTAAGGTTTCGAGTGATTTGATACTGCAATAGCATAATCTGTCCCTTACAACAAGTAAGGATTCGCTCTAGACCCCCGCCCCAGTTCAGGGTCTAGAGACAAATAAAATACATAAACTCCAGCAAGGATTATGAAGGACAGATCAAGTGTTGAGATCAGTGGAACATATCACCTATCCTATTCTATGGCAGGAAGCTAATGAACATATTTCAGAATCTGTAGTCTGGGAGAACTTAGCCTATGTGAAACCAACTTGGTAAGATGTGTTGTTTGGTCAGAAAGATCTGACCCGTCTATGTGGTGTTGTTGTTGTGTAGTGTTGTGTCCAGAAATGGTTAGAGGATGGAATTCTGACACATGACTAATACTTTGATTGCAGAGCTGTGAGTTTCAGTTGGCACCACTGTGGTGTCAAATGAGTTGTTGAATATTACCAGAGTGGACCCGTGCAGTAACATTTTGTCAGAGCAGCCTATTATAGCCCCCAAGCACGGAGAGGTGGGGCCACCAACCTTCTGGTATTGCCCCCAAGCACGGAGAGGTGGGGCCACCAGACTTCTGATATTGCCCCCAAGCACGGAGAGGTGGGGCCACCAGATCTCAGCACCAGAGCTACACCTTCAAGCTACGTGAGCGTCTGGTCTGCTGAGAATTCACCAACTCAACTTATTTGCTAACACACCCATAAATTTCCATCAAAATAACTGGACAATGTGTAGTCACCATAGACAGGGAGTGATGAGGCCACCCCAACAGCACATCCATTAAATGTTCTCCCAAATAGATTACAACTATAAACAGTAATAATATTAACTATTCTAGTAACATATATATGTACACACCTTGCATTTATTATGTAATATTCATGCATTTCTTTCATAATTGCAAAACCTTTCATATGTTCTGGCCAAAATAAAACCTTGGTTCAGAACAAATAAATGTAAAGAAAATTACTATCAAAAATTTTACACAGCTGAGTTAGTTCCGTGTATTATAACATTTTTTAAATATTATTAGACTTAATAAATATCTGTGTGTGTATGTAAACTACCACAACACATTCCATATCATTACCCTAGACATTTAACGTAGCCACATTCATTAGTAAAAAAGATAGGTGTGAGGTCGTAGTGGTAGCAAGAAGGGCCTTCTGACAACTCACAGCTACATTTTATCTCAGGAGCCTTCACAGCTGACCTCATGCATCACACTTAGTAATATCACCATCATACAATACCATCAATCCACTACAATGCTTAAGATCAAGCTGTAATAAATAAATCAGTTCGTGCAATCTCAGATATTATAGTGCGTTTCAAAAAGATCGGTCGACGATTGACTTCAAATATCTCCATATTCCTTGCACTGATAAACATGATTTTTAGCATGTGGTCTTATATTTTCAATGTCCCAAAGTTTTTTTTATAAAATTCAATGTTGCAGGTAGTGTTCTTTTCTTGCAACGGCTAATTCCTTTGATCTTTTTTAACGAAATAATTATTTTGTCCTGGAAGAAAATAATTTACCGTAAATGACGGAAGTTGCATATTTTCGGCATAGGCGTCTATACAATTCGAATATTAGAGGGGTTTGTTAACTGATTACTACGTGGGGTCCTTTTTTATTTCTTCGAAATATTTGAGAGAATAATAACGCCTATTCGTTGTAAATGTTACTTTTTATACTAAAACGTGAATGGATGCATGAAGAGGTGAAAGTACTGTGTATGTTAAAAATAGTAGTGAAATCGTGGAGATGAAAGGGAAATGAATTGGTTTACATATACACATAGATGGAGGAGAAAACATATAAAACATATAAGGTATTTACACACTTATTCTGAGTCAGACGAGTCTAACATATTGATGACTATTCTCGGCTGAACGAACGACAGTCCATCTTTTTTCCAATAGTCATTTTCCTCTTATAAGACATGGTCTTCACATTTACACCAATAATCTTTGTCTATCTGCGAGAGGGCGGCATATGTTAGTTCTTTCATTTTGGATAGTTTGAAAGTTTTATTTTCAGCTACTACCTGTCCTTTAACTTTTGCCCAAACGAGTTCAATTGGGTTTAAATGTGAATGATAAGGTGGCAGTCTCAAACACATATGACCATGCTGTTGAATCAACTTGTCTACCGTATATGGAATATCTTGGTCTTTTGTGATTTCTTAACAATGGACAGTAATTCAGGTTTCAGAAACCCCTCGTTAAATGGAATGTCTTCTTTTCTGAGCCAAATCTTTATAGCATCTTTTGTACTCGAAGATGTCGGGATTTTGTCTTCTTCTGCCACAGCGTTGTGGTATGATGCGTTGTCCATTGTCAGACAGGATGGTCTGTCTAGGGACGGAAGAAGAGTATTTTCAATCCACTCTCTAAATATGTTACCGTTCATCTCGGTATGATAGTAATTGATGAAATGAGCGTTTACTTAAACCCAAAGCGTGAATAGTTCTCTTTTCAGGATTTGAGAGACTCCGATACAGTTTACCACGCTTAGCTTCTCTGCAGAAATATTTATACATCTTCACTTCCATTGTATGCAGTGTAAGGAACTTGACTTTCATACCCATTGTATTACAGACCTAAAAAACCGCTAGATACGCCTTTGCACTGAAATACACAATCAGTAGAACGGTAACTGAACGCACCGGAAGGATCAATGTAATGTTCAAAACAGTGCGATAGTGAGCTGAAACACTGGGAAAATGACGTGAAATGCGTTCAAGATGTTAAATCGAAATAGCGCACAAATATGAAGGGGTAAGCCCTCTCAATACACGGTTGGACTAGGAGGTGGTCGATTTTGTATACTTTAAATAAAGAAAATTTAAAACTATAAGTTTGTTAACGAGGAAAAAAATGTTCCCCTCGGGACATAGCGATCATTAGGTCATATGCAAAGTTGCAGCAATTACGATTAAATGGTTGCAGAGATATTGAAAATTAAACAGCGGCAAACATTGTGAAACGCACTATAGTGGTTGTTTGTGTGAAAATTGTGCGCAACTTGTATGCCTGTGACGTCACCGAGTTTTTTAGAGCACTGTGCGGTGCAGAAAAACAGGGAGGAAGCTGATATGGAAGAAACCAGTGCTATTTGGCAGTTTATAGAAATAGACCTGGAATGCGGGGTCTGAGGAATGTTATGCCACGATTGTTGACATGACCTTGGAATTTTGGGTCTGAGCCATGTTATACCACGAAAATTGTATGCCAGGAACATTCATTGCTGAACATTCAATGTTATTTTAATATTAAACCGTTACAAATTTTCGAGGTGACTGTCTTCTTGGTTCCCTGTCATGAAAGCTGGCAGTTGTATGTGTTACCTCTAGAGAACGAGATAAAGGACAGAGTGTGGTAGACACAGTCCACACATGTTTCCTTGATATTCATCATTGTTAGTAATCATAGTACATCTATGAATCATCCGTGTGTTATCGGGGCCCGAAATAGGAGTAAAGAATAATGTAACCTACCAAGAACGGGCGTAAAAAAGGCTACTTCAATGATTGGGCATGGGGCCGACTACCCCATACAGCAGAAAGGTTAAGTTAAAACAAAAAAAGCTTCAGGAAATATGAACAAAATCAATCAAAATAAATAATTTAAACTCTACTCGGTCATCCAAAACAGAAGAAGGTCCTCTATTAAAAAAGCTTATTATGCAGCACAGAGAAGATTAAAGAAGTCTGGGCTGCCGAGATGAACTCGTTTATTTCTCTTCTAGGAACATCTTCAGATTTAGCATCTGGAATGTTCGTACGCTAAACGAACAAGATAAGACTGTACATGTGGCAGCAGAAATGAGAATCTATAGCATGGAGAAACTATATAACATGGGGCTCTGCGAGTAGAGGCGAACAGGCATAGAAAGGAAGAAACTTACACATGACAACCCTACAAAAGATTCCTTTTTCTGTAGTCCCCAAGGGCAAGAAAAATAAACACAGACCGAAAACAAGAGATAGAAACATAAATGACAAGAGTAAAAAAGACATTGAAAGACGTTGATCAGACGACACAGTACAGGTGGCCTTTGGCGTGAATATGGTGAACGCCTATGCTCCATGGAAAACAGAAAGACAATTAAAGAAATGAATAAATGCACATATAGGTAAAGAAGACAACGCAGAATATAATTGGCCGGACACGATCTTGCAAACGGCATTTGCGTCGGCAAGAATCCAAGACACCAAGGGTGACGGATCAAATCCCGTCAATCTAGAATTATGGCAACTCTTCTATGTCATATTTCTTTTCAAATAATTGTATTTAGTAACAGTGTTTGTTTTTCACAACGTTGCCTAACATTTTGTAATGTATCGTTTTGCAATAAATTGAATCGGAAACTTGCTTTATGTATTTATTTTTAATCTCCTCAGAAAATTCGGCGTTCCAAGAAGCAGGCTGACCGAATTAGTTCAGGAATTAAACACGCAAACTGAGAGAGCCAACAGTGTCCAGTCGGTTGTTGTTTTAGACGACCTTATTTAAAAATATTCAAAAATAAATAGGGATACACATGAAAACAGCTCCAGCGCAAAATATTTATGGGCCTGAGAGGGCTCACAAATCTTCTCTACATATCTTCACGTGTGTTAAGAGTCAGTTTGTTGTAAGTTAGGAATGTGACCTTTTTTATATTGCTTTTTTATATTTGTGATCTAAGAGAGTTAACCAGGTGTAATATTTCTGGAATAAGTTAGATTTAGTTGTTATCTCCCCCTTGGGCTTGCTGGTGTCTAGCTATTTGCCCATATAAGGTTCTGTTCGTAGATTTTCTTGGAACAGTCCCCAGAAAGTTCTAGTTTACCCCGTGATGAGCGAAAGTCATCAAGCGATGATTCGGCGCATGGGCGATTACTTGCGCGGGTGCGGAAGACTGCTTGGTTGAGACAGTCTGGCTGGGCGATTTGAGCGGAGAGGGTGTCCCACCATGTTTTTCTGGCAGTGTAAAAGGGGATCGGAGTTCTTTGTGAAAAATATGTTTAAGATTCCCCTTGATTGTGATTCTGGCATAGTTCGGTAAAGCCTAGGATATGGCATGTGTTTCTTGTGTGTGTGTTTCCTGAAGTGCAGAGCAGGTAACAATACTTTGATATATAGATTAACATTAAGTACTTGGGAGCCCGCTATCAATGCGGCCTATTTTTGCCAGAGATGTACCTGACTTGCTGTGTCAGAAGATATATAGATTAACATTGAGTTCTTGGAAGCCCGCTATCTATGCGGCCTATTTTTGCCAGAGATGTACCTGACTTGCTGTGTCAGAAGATATATCGATTAACATTGAGTACTTGGAAGCCCGCTCCTTATGCGGCTTGATTTTGCAAGAGTCTCTGTAGTGTTGGATACTATGAACTAATGCTATGTACATGATGCTAAATGTGCTTGAACCTTGTCCTAATGACAGTACGTTCGTTTGTGATGTCGACGTGATGGGATTGTAATAAAACGTTAGAACCATACAAGTGGTCTTCAACCTCCCTGTCTCCTATATGTGGTACGAACGATGTATTTACTACAACATCACCACCCACACTGCTACATATAATAAGAACGTACTTCTACACAGTCTACGAGTACTTCTACAGTGATGGTCAGTATGGCCTATAGACAACAGTAATCAGAAACTTTTAAAGAAGTCAGATACTCCTACAGTGTGGCCTAATACCTCAGACTTTGTACATCTACAGTGGTGGTTTCCAGTCATTTCTTACCTACGACATTCGCACTACTGGAACCGTGGCTATATTGTGTCAACCAACCATCACTTCCTCAAAGTGATGCCACTATAATAAATAGTACGGAACTGTTCCAGTCATTTTCAACAATCCATGACTTTCACGACGTGATATTAGTTACCTAAATCGTTTGGAGACGTCACATGTCTTCTCAACTGGTTTTGCTGTTAACATGAAGTACCCCGCGTTGACCAGAAGTTCTACACCAGTTTATTTCCAGTCAAGATATAACTGTGTTGGCTGAACTTCATTGTTGCTGTTACGCTGTTTTCATCATTGCTGCTATCTCGAGGCCAGGATTTTTTCGCCAGTTAAGATAAGTGGCTATATGTATTGTAAACTGTGCCTCTGTATGTGTGGTAGTTGAGCCTTCCTCTCTGCACATACTATTTATATTCCTTGTTTTATGTTACACGTTTCTTTGTTTATATGTTATATATGTGTTTATATTTCAGTGGGTTTGGTTGGGCGGTGACTGTCGTAGAATATCCCACTTTACCGAGGGTCTACGACAGCGTTCTTTAGGGACATTTGCGAATTTCTCGCAGTGGAAATCTCCAGCAAACATTTTTGCTGCGTATTATAGTCCACTGTGTTTGGTTATTTGTGATATATTTGTTTAGTTGTGACGAGCTGTTCTATGTTTTTTTCTCTGTTCTTTAGTTTTGATTAATTTGATTGTAGATTGTCTGCCTCCCCTTCCTATCGTTTATTTCTTTACACCTTTTCGTTTATACACTGTGTAGTCGATTGTTTTGTTGGTGATTCGCAGCTGTCGTTACATGCTTTGTAAGATTCTACTTTAGTTTTGCTTTAGTGTTTATTTGATTTCTGCGAACGTTGTCGTTTGTCCTTGATGCTTTGTCTTTGTCTTTCTAGTTGATATTATTCATTGTTGTTATACACTGTCAATATTGGTATGCACAATAAGTATATAAGTGATTAATTATATTATTGATAACTAAGGTATTGATACAAGTTCTTGGGCAAAGACTTGTCACCCACTGAGTTGGGATAAAGTGAGTTTTGCAGATAATAATTACTTACACAGGTTATTGATCTCACATAATTAGACATAATGTCTACATTGGATTACTTTATTGAGCAAGGGAAAGCCCTTGGCAAAACTGGAGAGAAATTAGAAGAATTTGCTCTGACGGAATATGCCAAGGTGCAGAAGGCTGAAGAAAAGAGACAGAAAATGGAAGCTGAAGATAGAGAAAATTGCAGAAATGCAAAAGAAATAGAAAGAGAAGCTGAAAATTCCAAATGGAGATGGAACAAAAGAAGTTAGAAGCTGAAGAGAGAAAAATTCAGCAGTAAAGAGAAGCAGATGAGAGAAAATTCTAAATGGAGATGGAAAATAAAAAATTAGAAAGAGAGGCTGAAAAAGAGAAAATGTTACATGACGAAAGAGTCTTAGCAATGGAGCTGGAGAAAATAAAGGTGGTGAATATGGGTAATTCACAAGGTGAATCAAATAATTCTTCTAATAAGGCAAATATTAAATCATATGATATTAAATTGCCTGTTTTCAACTCTGACTGTGACGATATCTCGTTCTATCTAAATAGATTTGAACTTTCATGCGAATCTCATAAGATAGAGAAATCGCAATATTGTGAACAACTTAGGAAGTTATTTAAGGGTGAAGCTTTGAATACTATAAGTATGTTAGAGGGTCCTGACGCAAGTAACTATGAAGTGGTCAGAGCTGTCTTATTTAAAAAATACCAACTGGATGAAGAAGGTTATCGCCTACGCTTTAAGTCTCTATTGCCGGAGACAGGAAAAGATATCTCAGACTTTATATCAGATATTCGCCTGACTTTTTCACGTTGGGTGGAATTGTCAAAAATTGAACACACATATGAGGCCATTGTTGACTTACTGCTTCGTGACAAAGTTATGTCATCAGTTAGTAAACTTTTTCTTTACTTTCTACATGAGCGAAAACCTCCAAACATAAAAGATATAAAGCATTGCTGTCGTCAATATGTCACAGCACATCCTAATGTAACGGTTAGCAATTCTAAAGTTGAAGAAGGTTTACCCGTTGCTTCAGCAATGCCATATGATCCTAATTGGCGCCGTAGATCTCAAAGTGGTGATCGAACCTTTGGTAGGAGAGATAATCGTAATTTTGGACAGAACCAATGGGTTCCATCACGTAATGATTCTTCTTCAGGAAACTGGAGGCAATTTAATGGTCCTCAACATTTTAGTTCCAACAATTATGGAAATTTTGGAAGAGGTAACTACAATAGAGATTATCAACCCCATAATAACTTTTCACAGAGACAACAAAACCCATCTAATAGGAATTTTGATCAAAGGAGAAATGACTATCGCAACTATGAAAGCTGGGGTTCAAATCATAACAATAGTTCCAATAGAGGGAATAACAATAATTGCAATAGCAATAATAGCCGTGGTAGATCACAAAACGACAATAATAGATCCTGTCGCCAAGCTAACTTTGCTCAACAAGAGCCTCAAGATGTTAATAATCAAGGTAACAACAATAATAGTGTCAATAATGCTAGTGCTTGCTTTGCTTTCGATTTTGAGAGGGCATCTCAATGCCCGCAATGCACAACTTTGTTCCAACCTACTGCTATATCTACCTTAAGTTGAGGTCATCCTCTACCCCGTCTTCCTGTCGCAGCCGCGCATGACGGAAGAGGGTCTTTTACTCTACATAAGGGGTTTGTGAATAATAATCCAGTCTCAGTTCTTTTTTATTCTGGATGCGCAACTGTTGGAATTAGACAGTCTCTAGTACATCCATCCTGTGCAACTGGTAATATGGTGAAATGTGTGACATTCGGTGGGACAGTTGAGACTTTTCCGACTGCCATAGTCCACATTGGCACATCATTTTTCACTGGTTATATACAAGCATGTTTGCTCAGAGCACCTATCGCCGACCATACTGTCGGACAGATACATGGTGTAAAGGTTTGTACGCCGGTACAAATTTCTGCTTGGGAACGGCAACATAGCCTTACTACTTCTACCGTAGGCACTATGCCAAAATCTTCTCACGTTATGAATTCTGCTAATTTGGTGAAATCTTGCAGTATTGATGATACAACTGTTCATCATACTAATGTTAGGGCTTCTTTTAGCCCAGTTCGACATACTTCAGTATGCCGCAACTCTAACTTTCATTCCTCTTTAACTACTATTGTGGAAGAGGATCCTTCGATTTTGTCAGGCTCAGATACTAACGGTATCACTACGACTGAATCTATATCTAGTCATGTTGATTGCAACTTCTTTGCTGCAATGACTAGTGTTTGTGCTGCTACATGTGCGAACTTAATTTGTTTGTACATACCTATACTTTGTGACTTTCTTTACCTTTCTTATTGGGCCGGTTAGCTCAGTATCTTCGTCCTTTACGACTTTTTGTCGCACTTACAACTTTTCTTTTAAACTTCGACGTAGGTCCAAGTTTACTGCTTTCGGTTTTTGCATCTTTATTGTATGCTTCTTGCTTTCTTCCTTGACCAGTACTCAGGCTATGACTTCATTTCAGCCTGTGAGATATACGCATTGGTCAACTGCATTTACTTTGTCTTGCGAAAAATCCAAGATGGTTAACCATCATGACGCTCTTAGTCATCATTACCATCTTCTAGATTTGCCTTTTAACGTGGGTATCATGTGTATACTCACGACTATTCTCTACATCATTATACACTGTTATACATTAACACTCTGGTAGTACATTTGCTTGACCTTATTTAAATTCATGATTGTAAATTGATTGATTTACTTTCTCTGTTACCGTCCCTGGTGTAACGGAGGAAGGTTTGATTGTCACCATATAAGGGCCGGTGGTTTACATGGCCACATTTAATAGATAAAAATGTAGGATTGACTATTGAATATTTTATAATCCTACGGTTATCAAACAGGGATTCTCATTTGTTTTGTTTCACAGCGTAAACTTTTTGATGTGACTTGGCGCTGTTATATGGAGAGTCTTATCCATTTGCCCGTTATTTCAAGATTAGACGTCCCTGTTTACCATTGGACTTTGGACGCTTCGTTGGACGTGTGTGATACCCTCTGGAGTACATTATGGTCTCGGACTTCGAAGTCATCTCCAGATAGTTAATATTGTATACGACATTATGTTAAAAGATATTACATTTTGATATCATATAACCTTTTACTGATAAGGTGTTGGTGTCACTATACAGTTAGATATTTATGTTAAAAGGATAACATGGTAATGACACCTTTATTTTGTAATTTTGCATAATGAGACATGTCGATATTGCATTTTTTGGTGGGATATATAAGGTCATATGTATGTATTTCTTTTCTACCATTATAATATACCCAGCACTTTATTGTGCGATTGTGAGAACATAGTTCTCTAACGTTGTGAGATAATTTTTTCTTCTCACCAGACGCTCTATTGTGCGTCAGTATAGTCTGACATTATGGCGTTATATATTTTGATGCCCTTCACCAGCGCATCATTGTATGCGTTATGAGCTTCTTGTATCATGCTTATTATTATTTTTTGGTGTGGGTGTATTTTGTATTTAGATTGTCGTGTAGGTTGCTATATTTTCAATATTTATCTTTTCTCTTTTCTTTTGTACCCCATTCTGTCTTTGTTCACTCTTCACTTTTCTTCTGATATCTTGTCATACTATCTACATTCCTCTTGTTTACTTTTATTACTCTTGTGTTTGTGTCTTTATTTAGACTATACTTATGTGTAGATATTGGTATGCTACCGCCCTCATTTGCTCGATGTATTTTTTCAACAACAAAAAAATGATGTTATCATTTTTTTCCCCGGGGGGTGCGGTAAACTGTTAAGAGTCAGTTTGTTGTAAGTTAGGAATGTGACCTTTTTTATATTGCTTTTTTATATTTGTGGTCTAAGAGAGTTAACCAGGTGTAATATTTCTGGAATAAGTTAGATTTAGTTGTTATCTCCCCTTGGGCTTGCTGGTGTCTAGCTATTTGCCCATATAAGGTTCTGTTCATAGATTTTCTTGGAACAGTCCCCAGAAAGTTCTAGTTTGCCCCGTGATTAGCTAAAGTCATCACGCGATGATTCGGCGCATGGGCGATTACTTGCGCGGGTGCGGAAGACTGCTTGGTTGAGACAGTCTGGCTGGGCGATTTGAGCGGAGAGGGTGTCCCGCCATGTTTTTCTGGCAGTGTAAAAGGGGATCAGAGTTATTTGTGAAAAATATGTTTAAGATTCCCCTTGATTGTGATTCTGGCATAGTTCGGTAAAGCCTAGGATATGGCTAGTGTTTCTTGTGTGTGTGTTTCCTGGAGTGCAGAGCAGGTAACAATACTTTGATATATAGATTAACATTAAGTACTTGGGAGCCCGCTATCTATGCGGCCTATTTTTGCCAGAGATGTACCTGACTTGCTGTGTCAGAAGATATATAGATTAACATTGAGTACTTGGAAGCCCGCTATCTATGCGGCCTATTTTTGCCAGAGATGTTCCTGACTTGCTGTGTCAGAAGATATATAGATTAACATTGAGTACTTGGGAGCCCGCTATCTATGCGGCTTATTTTTGCCAGAGATGTACCTGACTTGCTGTGTCAGAAGATATATCGATTAACATTGAGTACTTTGAAGCCCGCTCCTTATGCGGCTTGATTTTGCAAGAGTCTCTGTAGTGTTGGATACTATGAACTAATGCTATGTACATGATGCTAAATGTGCTTGAACCTTGTCCTAATGACAGTACGTTCGTTTGTGATGTCGACGTGATGTGATTGTAATAAAACGTTAGAACCATACAAGTGGTCTTCAACCTCCCTGTCTCCTATATGTGGTACGAACGGTGTATTGTACTACAACATCACCACCCACACTGCTACATATAATAAGAACGTACTTCTACACCATCTACGAGTACTTCTACAGTGATGGCCAGTATGGCCTATGGACAACAGTAATCAGAAACTTTTAAAGAAGTCAGATACTCCTACAGTGTGGCCTAATACCTCATAGTTTGTACATCTGCAATGTGACTCTCTTAATATGTACAAATGTGCATGAGATTAGCTGCTGAATCGGTTAGTGAAAGTCTTCCAACGTGTGGTACAAACAGTGCTAATGAGACTTTGAACGAAAAAAAAATACATGGTTATACACTTTTATTTAATTTGGTTTGAGTGCTGTTTAGATGCTTCAAATCTTTGAGCCCTGGTTCGCAAGGTTTCACATGAACTATGGAGCCTAGTATATTGCTCACTGGCATGTTACATTATAAGCTATTAAAATTTGAAGAAACCTCGAACGACCTGCCCAGGACCTGCCATAAAAAAAATTTGAAGCTACTTTTTGCGTGCACTTTAAAACAAAATAAGAATGTAGCCTAAAACTTGTATTTAAATAACGTATTACTTTGTTTTGTTTTTTTTAAAGTAGAATGATAGAGCTTACTTAGCGAGTAGGGGAAAAAAAGAGTTACAGAAAACGATTGGTTTCTAATAGTTCTAAGTCATCTGAAAATTCACCAAGGGAAAAGTTTTTCCCGATAGCACATCTGAAATTAAGCAAAGCTTTTCATATCACCCATTTTTGTTTCAAAACTTGCTCAAATTTCTTTTGCACACTTTTCCCACGTCTCCATTTACCGGAGTTAAAGTTTATCTAACTCTTAAGTCATTCACTATTTTCTTCATCAAATCTACATGATCCACTAATAGAACTATTGACTTCTCCAAGGACGTAATGGTACCATGCAGAAATCCAAAATTTTACTTTATGTAGGCAAATTTAGCAGCAACATTTGTTTTCAGGGGTTGAGGGAAAATTATTAAACAGCATGGGGAAAACAGTGAAGTAAAAAAATTTGTAAGGAACAATAAATAAGAAAATGCTAACACTAAAAAAATGCCTATTATAATAATTATTATTGACAATGCCAAAATATGCAAAATAATGACTATAAAAACAACAACAAATGCGTTAAATTGACCGAAAAGTCTTAGACAGTGCCCTAACATGCCAAAAATGGTAAAAGATGCAATGTAATGTCATTACAAAAGCTCTTAAATCAGCTAAGTTTTTTTTTTTATGAAACACACTTATATTCAACTCGGCAACGTTTCGGTTATGCCCCCAAAAAAGATACGCAGAATTATTTAAATCCTAGCCCTACTAATAACATTGGATTATGTTGATCAGAAGAACAAAACTCATGAACACTCATGCATGTCGTACAATGCGACTAATATGAGGTTGGGCATGGGACTGGCAACCTCATCGTGTAAACACAATGCCACATGTGAAAACTTGGTACAGGTGTCCTGTAAGAAGACCAGCTGTAGTCGTGACTCTATGCTCTGTAGGGAGCACAAAGGAAACGATAATGATGATGTTGATCAAGTTGAGATACGACGAAAAAAAACTACACTGTAACATGACGGCGAAAAAAACGGCACTATAACATGACGGCGAAAAAAACCACATTATAACATGACGGCGAAAAAACGATACTATAACATGACGGCGAAACAAACCGCATTATAACATGACGGCGAAAAAAACGATACTATAACATGACGGCAAAAAAAAACCACATTATAACATGACGGCGAAAAAAACCACATTATAACATGACAGCGAAAAAAACAGCATTATAACATGACGGCGAAAACAAACGATACTATAACATGACGGCAAAAAAAACCACATTATAACATGACGGCGAAAAAAACGGCACTATAACATGACGGTAAAAAAAACTACATTATAACATGACGGCGAAAAAAACGGCATTATAACATGACGGCGAAAAAAAACGATACTATAACATGACGGCAAAAAAAAACCACATTATAACATGACGGCGAAAAAAACCACATTATAACATGACAGCGAAAAAAACGGCATTATAACATGACGGCGAAAACAAACGATACTATAACATGACGGCAAAAAAAACCACATTATAACATGACGGCGAAAAAAACGGCACTATAACATGACGGTAAAAAAAACTACATTATAACATGACGGCGAAAAAAACGGCATTATAACATGACGGCGAAAAAAAAACGATACTATAACATGACAGCAACAAAAAAGTCACATTATAACATGACGGCGAAAAAAAGGCACTATAACATGACGGCAAAAAAAAACAACATTATAACATGACCGCGAAAAAAACGGCATTATAATATGACGGCGAAAAAAAACCATACTATAACATGACAGCAAACAAAAAACCACATTATAACATGACGGCGAAAAAAAACGGCACTATAACATGACGGTTAAAAAAAACCACATTATAACATGACAGCGAAAAAAACGGCATTATAACATGACGGCGAAAAAAAGCGATACTATAACATGACGGCCAAAAAAAAACCACATTATAACATGACGGCAAAAAATAACGGCACTATAACATGTGTGACAGACAACTCAGCCGTCCCTGAATTTGTTAGATGATGGTAAGAACCCTCTCATAACATCGGTACCCCTGAAGTATTGGATGATATGGTACGACCCTTCGTAACGACCCCTTCGGATAGCATCAGGGCCCCCGAATATTGTGGTAACTTTTCGTCAAACGGGATTTTTTTTTCACCTGGACTCATTAGCTATGCAACCTTTCCACGCAGATGGTCAACACGTTTGCTGATTAATATGTGGACAGTTTATCTACCGTTCATTCTGGTCATCGCATTGATTTAAGGAGAGGTTAAATCACGCCCACGGATATCTCGTGAGCAATCATATGCAGTTATTTTCATTAACTTGGCCAGTGGGGGGCGTTGCCAGCATCAAACGATAGTAGCGACCACGATCAAAGACACAGGAGGGATCTCAGGAAAGACTAGCGGCACGCTATAAAAAAGGCAGTAGTGGTCCCTGAAACGAGCGACGCAAGTTTCCTACCGGTATTTCGCGTCTCGGTGTTAACCACAGAACCGATCGCAGTGGGAGCGAACGGGAAAGCCGACGCGCACGCAGCGAGCGGAGATACAGAAGACCAGGGGCGGCATCTCTCTTTAGTCTGGCGGTCAGATCCCCGAAAGTCTCCTGAGATCTAAAAAGGTGTCAAATTTTAACATGTCCCACTCATCTTACATTCCATTTTAGATATATACAGACCATGAAGAAATGCATTTTATCACTCGTTGGCACTAGCTATATTTGAAATCGTGTTAGATTTTCCCCTGGATTTTCATATATATTTGCAGTGAATTCTATTCTGTGCAAAACGGTAAAATATAATTGTGTAAAATGATCAGTGGTCTAGTTCATTCATTCTATTTCACTGGATTTTGTGTTAATTTAAATCTATTAAATTAAACCATCTCAATAGTTCCAGCTGTAAATGTAGTGATATATCTATTATATTATTTCAAAAGATAATAGATGCTTAAATGCTTAAATTAACTTTTAAAAGTCGCGAAGGAATTTATAACTAATTGAGTTAAGTCATATATATAGATGTGTGTTTTAATCATTTAAACTCGCGAAGTGTCTTCTTAAATATATAATTAAGTACGCGAGAGTATATTATAGTCTTAAGGGGAAATTCATCGCGCTTTAGAATGTTATTTGATTTTTCGGTATATTACATGTTTTTTTCTTTCATACATCGTAACCTGCGATCCCAGCAATAAAGAAATCATCTTAAAACTTCCAGACATATTGATGAAACATTTTAAATTTAATCTTGTGGCGGTCCGATGCGGCCTAGCTATCATAATTACATGAAAGAAAGCCTACCCAAGAATATTTAAAAGAAACCATCAAATTAAATTACAATCTGTAAGATAAACTGGAAGATGAACAGTGCCAGTAGCGATATTTTATTTACTGCCCTACTGTGAGAGAGTACATATTTACCTGAACTGTGACTGGGCCTAGTTTTTCGTCACTAGATTTAAAACCTACGGTCAGTTGCTATCATCACGCCTTGAAGGAATTTTACCTCCAGCAGCGAAATTAAAGAGACCACTCCATCCCCACCCCTGTGTTGAATTGTGTCAGTGCCATCCCATAGACTCCTTTTTATATAATAAAACACAAGAACTCTTAGGCTTCAAGTCCGGCGATAAGTGGGAATATTTGCTATCAGCAAACCTCGCTACATCTGGGGCGGGACATCGAAGTACCAGACCTTTTCATATGTCAAGAGTGTAATTGCTGTTTATATAATTCTATGGATTGTCTGATGCTGCAATCGGTAAGTGTGTGTGAGTGTATGAGTGTGGATTTTCACGCGCGTGCATGAATGACCGGAGATTAATTTTTTCAAACCATTTGTTAACTTGCCTACCGGGTAATACCTTTTTCTGTATACCCTGCATTGTTCCTTTAGGTGGGATATTTTGTTAACTCTGTTAACCCCCCCCCCCCCTTACCCCTTTTCATTTTCTTAGTAAAGGGAAGAACAATTGGGAATAACAGGATTTTTTTCTACCACCATACCTAATATTGTAACACCTCTTTCAGAGTAATTAAATTCACTGTTGGGTTACATTACCTATGTTCCTGATAATTATCTATCTTTGGACTGGGTTTATCTTTGTCTAATAAGCGGGAAGGGCTTAGTCGATACAAATCTTCTTCACCCCTCCCCACCTTGTTATTTGTATTTTCTGTACTTATGATATTTTTTATGTAACACATGATAGTTGTTGTGATTTGATTTTTAAGGTTAATAAACAGCATAAACTTATTTAGTACTGTGTTGGAATACCCAAAGCCCAAAATTTCCCCTATCTGTTTAATATAGTTTGTATTCACGTGCGTCTGTGTGTTTGAAGCACCAAATCGGTGTGATCGCAGGTGTGTGTCTGGAAACTGGCAAATAATTGTTTGACCAGGAGAGTGAAGAGAAGATTGAGAGGAACGATTTGTCGTAAATAAGTCTGTCCTTACTCTCCCCAGCACTCTGTGAAGCAACTATTTACTCTCTACATTTTCTATCACTGAGCTTTCACCACCATTCTCCACTCTAAACAGGACCACTATTTCTAAGACTCTTTCTCTCGAAATAAATTTACGACAACATGACGGCGAAAAAAAAATCACATTATAACATGATGGCAAAAAAAACTTAAGATATTTCTTACTGCATTTATAAAAACGATATTTACGTCTGACAAGACACCGCGACGCAA
Organism: Oreohelix idahoensis; assembly: GCA_024509875.1. Taxonomy (NCBI): domain Eukaryota; kingdom Metazoa; phylum Mollusca; class Gastropoda; order Stylommatophora; family Oreohelicidae; genus Oreohelix; species Oreohelix idahoensis. The sequence continues at coordinate 26,724 of JAMPIV010008583.1, read as the reverse complement.
CTTTCGAGCCCTAGTAGTGTTTATCAACTGCTGAAAAAAATCTTTAGCAGGCCCAAATTGTTTTCTTTCTTCAATGTATCTGATGCCCAGTTCCTAGTAACTGAACCTGTTGTCTGCTTGACTTCTATCTTTGCTCCTCTCATAACAATATGTAAAATGTGGATTATCTTTTCCTCTTCGCTCTCTCTCTCTCTCTCTCTCTCTCTCTCTCTCTCTCTCTCTCTCTCTCTCTCTCTCTCTCTCTCTCTCTCTCTCTCTCTTTCTCTCACACCTCAGCCCCTATTTATACAATCGTAGACTTTTCGAATATTTTATGAGTTCTGATTACATGCCCCCCTAATCGGATTATCTTTTCTTATAATGCCAACTGTAGGTTCTAATGACGATGTTTGTACTTTTCAACATATTTATGTTATGCTTATAAGTAATTAATGTTAATATGAGTGTGCTATTTTATTTTACTTTACAACGTTGAATTCCTTGAAAATGATATGTAAAATGCATGTGAGAATAAATGGATTCAGTATGAAAGGGGAGAGAAAGGAAGGGCAGAATGTCAGACGGGCCTGCGTGCCCAATTCTCAATCCTTTGGAAATAAAGTTCGTTCGTTCGTTCGTTCGTTCTCTCTCTCTCTCGCTCTCTCTCTCTCCCTCTTCTTTCTTTCTCTCTATCCCGAAATGTTTATAAACTACTGTTTGAGTTGAATATGAATCAGTTATTGATTTAGAGCGGATCTTAACAAGACAAATCCACACACACACACAAACTCACACACACACACACAAACAAACACATACACCCACGGGCAAACACGCACACGTGGTTTGGAAGTATGTTTTTTTATTTAACGTCATTTTCGCATACTCCTTTCTGTACTTAACTTGGACGCACTGCAGATGTACTAAATTAAAGCATGGTGATGAAAGTGATATGAGATCGATTCCCGCGATAGACACGACTTTTTTCTTTTTAAATAATAAAAGCAAATCTGGAAAGAAAAAAAAAAGCCTTACCTGTTCTGTGTTGAAAACGCTACAGACTTTCATAAATGGATATTTGCATAGAATAAAAGGACTGATGTGGTTTGACATGGTCACTAATGTGGAACTGATGATAAGAGCTAGTCAAGCACCAGTGGAGCAAGGGAGGAGACGCTGGCGATGGATAGGACATACATTGAGGAAACCTTTTGATAGCATTACAAGGAGGTCCTTGTTCTTGTGACGGTATTGCCTCCCCTGCTTTGCAGTAGTGGTCCAACAGTCTCCAAAACTCAAGAGTATCTATTATAGGCTATAATGGAGTCTATCTTTACACAAGATTACTCTTGGCAGAAATGTAGATAGAAGAGTAGTAAAGCTTCTATCACATGGGAGTCTTCATAAGATATTCAGATAAGCGAAAAGAATGCTGGCTGTTGCTGAGCACGTTAATTCTGTAATCTGCCGACAACTTTTGTGAAGAATTTAAGCAATGGTTTATTCTTGCTCGTTAAGCCCCCACCCCTGAGTTAATCAGTGGACTTATTATTATTATAATATAGCTCTGTTTAGAGTGTGTGTTTAGTAACTTTGACTGAGACAAACGTGTAGTACATTTAAAATGATTGAATCGAAGTTAAATTGGTATAATTACAAATAACACAATTTAATAATCACTTTAAGTTTAAATCTCTACACCTCACGGTAGAAGGGGAACGACTAAGTAAGTAAGTAAGTTTAAGTTTAACAGTTTAAAAGAAAGGAATAATAGTTAATTATAAAATAAAGTTTTCATCATTTGGGTGATGGTTTTTTATAAGAGGTTCAAGTGGCAGCATATGGGTTAACTTAGCTGCCAGTGACGATTCTGATCCTCCTCCTCCTGATGAGTTGGTTTTCTGTACACTGCGTTCACTTGTCTCTGGTCAAGGTTCGTAGTGTAAAGCTCGTTTCCCAGGAAAGTCTAGGAGAGTCTCCAAAGCTGGTCTTCCGTCTTAAAGCGTAACCACTCGTCCCTTCTTGTCCTAGAAATGGTCCTTTTTGCTAGTACCATCAATAACTGGTAATAGAAATAGAAACGAAACGCTCTTCTGAGTATGGCGTTTCTTGACACATAGTTATGTGCCCCCCTCTTCTATTCTACCATCCCATGTCAGAATTTACCCTTGATGAGAATTAAATTTAATCCCTCGGGATAAAACTTTCTTTACATTTAAACTGAATAGCTTAAGCTTTACATTACATTTAAACGAAAAGGTTAAACGTACAGATATAATATGTATTACATTTACATCTCCACTGTTTGAAAAGTGTTCACAATGAACGAAAATACACTACTTACACCAATCTTGGCTACAGACTTGTTGCTCAGATAAATAAAAGAGACGCGTCGGTCTCTTGCACGCATCTAGGATGTCTTTAATTTTACAAATAGATTCCCTCTCTGACTCCGTGTGTTTCTTCAGTTTCCTAGTCCCGGTATTCCTTATTAAAATGTAGAGATTTCCTGTGCTTTGTAAGTCTTATTTGGTTCTCCAATAAAAGGTCCGGTTAACAAAAGGAATTATGAATCTAGTCTTCACTCTGGCGAGGTCTGATGTTGTCTTGGCGAGCGTGAAATTCACAATGAAATAAAACTGTTAAATGGTCAGACTATATTCCTATCTTCTCACGCCTTCGTTTATTATGGAGTTAAATAAACGCTTCAATTATATTCAAACAGGTCGGCTGTGATACTTTCAAAATATTTCCGACATGGACAATTTTTTTGGAAAAGCCATGTCTCTCATATATGGTAATATGATGTCCGATGCCCTTGTGAACAAACTTACAGACAGATCGGGGAACTCACATGACAACATGTGTAATCTTTAATACTTATTACTTTATTAGAAAGTAATGCTGTCATAACAAGTCGGCCCTAAAGCGGTTATGTCACACTTGTCTGCCCACATGTGTCACACAGACAGTAATCTCATCTGTCGTATGAGTACGCAAAACTCCGTGTCTGCCCATCTGGGTTACCAAACGAGGCGTCTTATCAGCGGTTAAATCTAAACACGCCGGCGACTTTCTTATCTCAGTTGCTCACCGCAAGCTAGGATAAACATTATCTGCAAGGAGTGTCACAAATGTTTGAACGTAACAAACTATTTGCCACACAAGCAGAAAAAGATAGAAACAAAGAAAAGTGCAATAATTGACAGCACATAATAAAAATCAGTACCACAAATGTAACGATACTGCCGGAGAGAAACAAAGATCGATTGGGGCCGACCGGTTTTGTCACAGTTCTGCAATCCACAGAGGTAGAGGGGGAAAACACACACGGAGAAGAAAGCTGGAGACAGACACGAAAGAGATGAAGAAGACATGGACAGCTGATAGCACAGGACAAGAAGACATGGACAGCTGATAGCACAGGACAAGAAGACATGGATAAACTATCAGCTGATAGCACAGGACAAGAAAACATGGACAGACTTTCAGCTGATAGCACAGGACAAGAAGACATGGACAGACTATCAGCTGATAGCACAGGACAAGAAGACATGGACAGACTATCAGCTGATAGCACAGGACAAGAAGACATGGACAGACTATCAGCTGATAGCACAGGACAAGAAGACATGGACAGACTATCAGCTGATAGCACAGGATAAGAAGACATGGACAGACTATCAGCTGTTAGCACAGGACAAGAACACATGGACAGACTATCTGCTGACAGCACAGGACAAGAAGACATGTGCAGACTATCTGCTGATAGTACAGGACAAGAACATGGACAGACTATCAGCTGATAGCACAGGACAAGAAGACATGGACAGCTGATAGCACACGACAAGAAGACATGGACAGCTGATAGCACAGGACAAGAACACATGGACAAGAAGACATGGACAGACTATCTGCTGATAGCACAGGATAAGAAGACATGGACAAACTATCAGCTGATAGCACAGGATAAGAAGACATGGACAGACTATTAGCTGATAGCACAGGACAAGAACACATGGCATACTATTTTTGAGCGCCTATGCTCCTTGAGGTGCTGTAGGGTGATGACGGATGTAGTTCAACTTCAAAAACAGTAACTTTGCCGCCGAGAGGCAAGCGCTCTAACTGCTTAGTCAATCGCTCACAACAAACCTGAAAACAACCCCGAAAACAACCTTGAAAACAACCCCGAAAACAACCCTGAAAACAACCTTGACCACAATCCTGAAAACAACCTTGACAACAATCCTGAAAACAACCTTGACAACAATCCTGAAAGCAACCCTGACAACAATCCTGAAAACAACAGTGACAACAAATTTGTTTTCACGAACAGCCGTTGGTCTGGTAAGCATATAAGCGTTGGCGTCTCTGTTAATAGCCACAGAAAGTGTATCTATGTAATTGTTAATCAATAGACAAAATGGAAGAGTATACCGTCCCGTTTTCATACTCACTGGGACAAATTGAAAAACAGGACAATCCTGTTTAAAACGGAACGTCCGATCACTCATACGTAGATAGTGGATGCAACTCAAAAATAAATAATAACCATAGGAAAAAAAGAGTATTTGAGGAGAGAAATGTATTTTACGCAGAGCTCTTCAATGTTATGCAGAACCAAATTTGTCATATGGAAGAGAATCATGGATAGAATTATATATGGTTAGGAAAATTGTAAGTATCTACCCTAGTTTGTTGTTTATTCCAGTGGCAGTGTTAGTAGAGCACTTGCTTCTCGAGGCAAAGTTATCGAGTGCGAAACCTGTTAACGTCACGCTTCAGTCTACCCAGCTGTAAATGGGTACCTGACGATTTACTGAAAGCGAAGAAAGCAAGGAAGGGTCCTTGATGTATCTGAGTCCTAGTATTGTCCAGTCTTTAACATTCGCCTCCCTGCGGCGATATTTACTATGAGACAACTGTTATTTTTACCTTAAACCTAAGGGACTTAACTCCTTCGATTATATATATAAAACATACTGTAAAATAACAGTGGGGACTACCAAAAACAACATGGGCGACATTAAATTATCTCCCCTAGACTGCCCGCACAATTATGTAAAACATCCATTGCCATGGAGACTAAGGGTCGCATGAGTCAGTACAGGCTATCTAAGAACAACTATAGTGCTGACTCCGTGCTCCGTAAGGGGCGCATGAGTCAGTACAGGCTGTCTAAGAACAACTATAGTGTTGACTCTATGCTCCGTAAGGGGCGCATGAGTCAATACAGGCTGTCTAAGAACAACTATAGTGTTGATTCTATGCTCCGTAAAGGGCGCATGAGTCATTACAGGCTGTCTAAGAACAACTATAGTGCTGACTCCATGCTCCGTAAGGGGCGCATGAGTCAGTACAGGCTGTCTAAGAACAAACATAGTGCTGACTCCATGCTTTGTTAGGAGCGACAAGGAGAGAGGAGAAGAAGAAGAAGCAGAAGAAGAAGAAGCAGAAGAAGAAGAAGCAGAAGAAGAAGAAGCAGAAGAAGAAGAAGCAGAAGAAGAAGAAGAAGAAGAAGAAGAAGAAGAAGAAGAAGAAGAAGAAGAAGAAGAAGAAGAAGAAGAAGAAGAAGCAGAAGACGAATTCCCGCATGAGTAAATTTACCACTTGTCCTCGGGTCACAGTGCCGCTGAAGAGGTACGTCAATAGCCACGAAGAACTGTTTGGACAGAGTCGCTAAATACAAAGGCTTAACACAGTTTCCGGACGATTTTCTCAAAGTAGATACATGGTACATGCACCATATATGACTGGTCCAAGGATAAGGAGACGTTGCTAAGATTTGAGAGCGTAAAACTCCCATAATAATACCGAAAGCCAAAGCATTGAGATTGTGCCCAAGAAGAAATAGTAGAAGGATTCAGTACATTGTAACTTCATCTATCTGAGGGATTACTGCTAGTTGCACATAAACAAAGACCTTAGAAAAGTTTGTTTTTTTTTCTTCTTCCAAAGCAGGCAAATAAAATACGATCCTGGTTGTAATTCCTCAGAGGATAACTCCGGATATTTTATCCACTTATTAATTTTTTTGGTTTGGTTTGGTTGGACCATCGTCATTGCACATGGACAACTCCATCAGTGCTTCACCTCTTCCTTACATCACACAAGGAGGACCTCAGCACAGTGCACGAACTTCGTAGTATCGGCGATGATTTTAATGTGCGTATACTGGACATCACACATTCTATAAATATTTTTGTGGCAGGTAGGTTTTCCTAATTTTTGTAAATTTTGCCAGGACAGCGACCGTTTGGTCTACTCATTACCCGTTTGGTCTACTCATTACCCGTTTGGTCTACTCATTACCCGTTTGGTCTACTCATTACCCGTTTGGTCTACTCATTACGATTTAAAACTGTCGAGGGATTTTTAACATGCGCAACTTGCACCCGGGAAATACTACTTTTCGCCATTATTCGAGAAGGCTACGCATTCGATCTCACCACCGAGGAGATCAGGGAGGAGTATGACATTATTATGACCCACTGATTTGAAACAAAATTTCCATAAGTCATTTGGCATTCATTCATACAATCATTCACTACCTTCCAGATCCCTGTGCAGAACAAGCATCCAACAAATACTCACCCAGCCACCCTGTTGTCTGCCGTTCGTGCAAGATTATTCCATGCCTTCCCAGCGCCCTTTATATTTGTGTCTAACTCCCATCTTCCTATGCTTGTTCGATCTTCCTTTCTTTCTCCTATCTTGATAATTTCAGAAAAAGGACTGCCTTTTAATGCTGTCAACTGATTTCTCAAAATGTGTCTTATCCAATGACAGTGTATTCTCTTCACATCTCGTTCCACTGGTGTTTGCACATTTCTTTCCATCAGTTCCATATTAGTGATCTTGTCATCAGTTCCACATTAGTGATCTTGTCATCAGTTCCACATTAGTGATCTTGTCATCAGTTCCACATTAGTGATCTTGTCATCAGTTCCACATTAGTGATCTTGTCATCAGTTCCACATTAGTGATCTTGTCATCAGTTCCACATTAGTGATCTTGTCATCAGTTCCACATTAGTGATCTTGTCATCAGTTCCACATTAGTGATCTTGTCATCAGTTCCACATTAGTGATCTTGTCATCAGTTCCACATGAGTGATCTTGTCATCAGTTCCACATTAGTGATCTTGTCATACCATTTCAATCCTTCTGTTCTGTCTTTTTTTCTCCTTTTCGCTCCTTAGATCATTTAGCAGGACCGAAGACGTAGCAAAAGTGATGAATGCAGTCAGCTACCCATAGCGTGACTGATTGCGGCAGTGTCAGCGAACCAGAGCTGGCCAAAACCCTACTCCACCTCCAAGTAGTGGTCCTGGAAACAGGCTGCATCACTGCAGTCTGGCTGAGAGAGTAGGGATCGAAGAGGGAAGGCAAACCCGGTCCCAAAAAATGCCGCGCTGAAGTAGGATGTCGGCCGAATGGCGCAAATAACGCAGCTTCGTTGTAAGAGGACACAACGCAACCAACGTCCTTTTCAGGACGAACGAAGAAGAAGAGCATTTAGCCACCACTGCAGCTGGAACCCTTACAGGAAGCCTGTATCACAGCTATCATGTGTTCTCGCAGCGTTAGCTTCTGTAGCGATATGTTTTAAATGATGAGGTTGCAAGTCCCATACACAACCTCATAATAGTTGCCTCGTACGATACCTGAGGAATCAGTACTTCTATTCTGCCTTTGCTTTCTCTTCTATTCTACGCAAGCACCCATTTATGAAAGTCTCCACCGCCATCTTCCTGGGTGTTTGGCAATCGAGTGTTTGTTTGGGGCTGCGTATTACACTTCTCTCAAGAAGTGTGCATCTGTAATAATACGAGACAACTGGTTTTATGTGTGCCATCAGCCTTGCCACAACAGGTCATACGGTACGCCGTTGTGTCGCCATATATATATATATATGTATATATAATCTTTGTACTAGCAATATCTTGCAGACTGAGAACACCAACCCTTCTTGTCCTGTATTATCTGTTAAGTATTTTAATGTTATTTTTATACCTGTCATATCTGTTTTAAGTTCCCTTCGTAATGTGTGTTTGTTTATTTTTTTGTCTCCTTCTAATTCTCATACCCTGGGAATTTCAGATCAGAGACTGCCTTTTAATGTTATCAAAGGTTTTTCTCAATGTGTATAAGTCAGGTAAGAAAAAGGTAAAGGATCCCGTTACACGCCCATTGAGGCATATTGGGAATATGGTGCTAGGCCCATATTTTCTTGACCATCGGCACACTTGGGATGATGTGGTCACCATCACGCCGGGAGCCTTAACCTTCCCAGAATAAGTCAGAGAATAATATATACATTGTTTAAACCTAAGTTATTAAAACTCCCGTAGTTTAAATCCCTGCTTGATGTAAATGTAGAATCCTAACATGGGTTTTAGATGTACAGTTGTTGTCAAACTTAAAAACAACTCAATAGAAAAAAAAGAAAACCTTTACACTTCTCTCATCAAATATTAATATTGTCCAGAGATATTGATAAGAAATCTTCCCCAGAGGAGTAGTAAACGTGTAATTTAGAAGAAAACATTCTCAGCTAGGCCAAAATTAACAACAGCGTAACAATGAAAGTTTTCGTCGGCGAGACAACAAGCACAGCAAAGAGTGGAAAAGGAAATTTTTCATTGCCGAGTGATTTCTTCGTTATGGATTAGAATTTTTAAACGGTTTTATGGCTTAAAATTCTACGTGAACGGGGTGCTTGCCCAATGATCAACATTCCTTAGTCGCATTTTACGACAGTAGGTTACAGTGCTGCCATTCGGAGTTTCTCTTACGGGTCCAGGTAACACGAGGAAGACAGGGAAAGAACTGGAGCTAGTGGCACAAGACGGGATAATTCGTTACGTGTTTGTTGAAGGCCTAAAGCGCATTGATTGATTGATTGATTGACTGACTGAGTGTTATTTTCTGTGGCGTTTGGGCTGAATCCTTCGTATTGGAGATTTTTATCAATGTTATTGTTGCTTAATGTTAATTTAAAAAAAAAAAAAAATTAGGGCGCATGTCCAAATATAAAAGACCTTTATGTCTGGTGCTTAATGTTAATGACAAATGCTTAACACGTAACAAACTTACCTCTCTTGTTGATCTCACTTGATTCATTATCTAAGTCAGCGTAATAATAGTTTCCTTGTTCTGATGATTGAAGAAACACCTTGTCCGTTTTCTGATAATCGTTGCTGATGTCACTGAAGCTACTTGACAGCGCTTCCTTATCATTTAACCTTCTCCAATCGTTTGTACGCAGGTCATGACCACCAGGACTGACCTTGTACTTGACCTCAGTCGGTACAGGCATGGAGGTATCACTGTAGCCGTCCTGAGGCGGTTCATCTACCTTTCCTTCGTTCATTGTCACCTGATCCAGCCATGTGTCGACGTTTTTGTAGAAAATGTTACCGTTGGACACAATTCCAAGCTTGGATAGAAACGAGTCTCCCTGATCAACCCATAAGTTGTTTCGTTCTCTCGTGTCCCTTCGCCAGATTCTTCGAGCATTGTGTGTCTGCAACAGTTTTCGTGTCTCCATGTTTGGCATACCTTCTTCAGGACCCTCCGCAGTCTGGCCTTCACGAGAAACATCTTTACCATTATTGCTGCTTTCGTCAGACCGTGATTTCGTGCTTAAATCATTGGCGTTTAGACAAGGATCATCTGCAAGATCCTTCTTTGAATGTGATGATTTTAACTTAACGTTTGCATTGTTGCTAGTAACAAAACTTCCACTGCTAACTTTAGACAGGTTGTTGTTTTCGGTATGTTTATGTCTGTTAACAGAATCTTCCTCGGGGTTAACAAACTGAGACTGCCATGAAGCATCAGTTCTCATTCCAGAAAGAGCCTCCACGTCTTTCACAGTTAATGCGCTGAACGCGTCCTGCGTAGGTAACTGTTTGTAGAAACGGTAAACTTCTAAGTTGTTGTCAAGGGGGAAAACAGGTTGGTTCATGACGCTGGACAATAAATATTGCTTGCTGCTCTCAATGTCTTTGTCTTGTACGTAGGACTTATGATTAATTTGTCTAGATACGACCAGTGGACTGTTGTCGAAATGGAGGTGATCGCTGTCAGTTAAAGTGTCCGTTGCGCCAAATGTTAACAACGCAGCAGCCAGAAGAGTAAGGCAAAGTAAATAATGTTGACTCATCTTGGATAATCTGTGGCCGTCTATGATGTTTAATTCTGAAATTGAGCAGTAGATTCATTGATTAATGGTAGTGCAAAGTTATTTCAGTAAAGATTCGAAAATAAAGGAAGGAAAAATTTGGACACAGCAATTACAAACGAATAAAAAACATGTACCATTGATCTTCAGCAAACTTATGCCAAGCTTTCCTGTCATGTGCCATCAGCTCTAGATCTTTCCATGTTTTCTTCATTCTCTTCATGTGCGTCTCGTGTTCCTTTCTCCACGATTCTACAATTTGAAGGGAAATATATGAAGATCAAAAGCGATGAGGAGGGTGACTCTTCAACAAGTTGCTCTGTCGGTTGATGCAGGCGGACAAGTCCATGTACAGTCCTTAGCACTGGTTGTACATTCTTTTGTTGAATTTCGTCACGCCATGTTGGTAAAATGTTTAGTAAGTTCTGTTTGCTTCCTTCAATGTAATTAGAAGAAAGCATCTGAGACAATTTATTCCATCTTACTTTTTCTTATAACATTCAGCATTCATTACATTTAAGATCCCTGTGGAAGACAGGTCATCACCAAGTACACCCCAATGTTTCCTGTCCTGTGCCAACAGTTTAAGGTCTTTTCATATTTTCTTTATCCCTTTCCTTTCTGCCACCATTTCTCTTCTCCATATATTTTTGGTTACCCTCTATGTCTCTTGCTTATAACATGCCTAATAAAACTGACAGCGTTCGATTGGCACAGAGGTTAAAGTGCTGGCCTCTCCCAGAGTAGATACGGGGTTCGAAACGCAGTATCGTCACGCTCCAGTCTACCCGTCAGGGAAGAGTAGCTGAATGCTCTCAAGTTAAGGAAGGAAAAGGCAGCGTGGAAGGAAAAGATTACCTCTTCCTCCCTCCCCCCTTATGAAACTGGACCTAACATTTTACTCATCTACGACAGTATCTGCTACTGGACTACCTTGACCTTTCTTGAATAAAACGGAACTGCCCCTTCTGATGTGTGTAATAACATCTTGTGCACATTGATCATTTCAGAATATTGATGTGTGTAATAACATCTTGTGCACGTTGATCATTTCAGAATATTGATGTGTGTAATAACATCTTGTGCACGTTGATCATTTCAGAATATTGATGTGTGTAATAACATCTTGTGCACGTTGATCATTTCAGAATATTGATGTGTGTAATAACATCGTGTGCACGTTGATCATTTCACAATATTGATGTGTGTAATAACATCTTGTGCACATTGATCATTTCAGAATATTGATGTGTGTAATAACATCTTGTGCACATTGATCATTTCAGAATATTGATGTGTGTAATAACATCTTGTGCACATTGATCATTTCACAATATTGATGTGTGTAATAACATCTTGTGCACATTGATCATTTCACAATATTCTTTAATTTGTCTATAGGACATTTTAACATTTTGTAAAACATATCTCTGTCTTCTTCATCTTCTTGAATCCTTAGCTGCCGACTGACAAGGCAGTCAGTGAACATCACGCCTACTGGCGTCTGGTAGGGCAGCAACAAACACTCTCCACTTTGCTCGGTCGGTGACCATCCTTAATGCAGTGACCCAACTCTGGTTCATGCATTTCATTTCGGGCTTCACCGTTCTCCGCCAAGTAGTGTTTTGCCGACCAGTCTTTTACTTTCCTTCTAGGACATCTCAGTAGCTTCTGTTCTTCTTTATTGACGACGACTGTGATGATGGTGATGGTGATGTTGATGATGATGATGATAATAATAATAATAATAATAATGACGACGATAATGACGACGACAATGATGATGAAAATGATGATGTTGATGATGACGATGATAATGATGATGACGATGATGATTGTCATGAAATACGTTCTTTTTCTTTTGGGGGTCTTCACTTCTCTTCGGCAGTATTATCTACCACTCCTTTTACGTGCTAATTGTTCCAGTATTCATTGTTTACGCTTTCATCGTCACGGTTATCTTATCATATCTTGTCTTACTTCGTCACTCATTTACTATTACTATTACTTCAGCGCTTGAGCTGTTTTGAAACAACATTGACTTCTGTTTTTGCAGAACGAAGTTGATTGTCTACGTTCGTAACATCTTCCGGCCCAACAGTAAGGTGTCTGAGATAACGAGACGGATTTAAGTTTGCCATATCGCAAGCTAAGCTGGCGGTAGACATGGATGGCAAAAGATAAGCTGGGTTACCTTTGCACAAGATGCCATAGGGTAAAAACCCAGACGTTTAGTCGGCGAATGTATGGGACAAACGTTTGATATGAGAACATTTGCTGCAGATAATTGCCACTCACCATGTTGTCTCAGTGTTCCCATATGGATGATAATTTGGTTAAAGATTAAGACACGGACAGTGATGTAATACTTCCGGCAGATGAACTTTGTTGTGATAATCAACTACAAGAAAATAACATCTTGGAAGATATTATCAGTGATAGATCAGTGAAGCAGTGAGTTGGTAAACACGAAAGAAGCAAGACCTTATATGATAATGGAGTTTGAAAAATCACATGTACAAGTCAATATCTTTTGTTATCATGTAGTGATGTCGGCGTCTGTGGCCTAATGGATATGAACGCAGTTTCATAATCCAGATATACTAGGTTCGAAACCTGCTGCAGGCGGTTTGGTAGCAGATCGCTTTGTGTGGATTTTTAACAATGGTATAAGCGCCGTACCGTTCAGAAAGCAATGGCAAACTACTAATGAAAAAAATTGCCTAGAAAAATCACATACAGCCAATAAAAGCTGGGGTTGACTCTTGTCTGTGCAATCAGTGTGTGTTTTTTTTATATTTGCCTGTATAATTTTCAGTACAGTGGCAACTGGCAACCTCATCACTGCAGAATAACCTGGCCCCAGGCTCCATAGGGAGCAGGGAGTGGATGATGATATCATGGTGTACATATTTGTTATACAAGCACTTTAGTAAATTTTATACGTACGTATTGTGACATAATTTGTGCGCTCTCTTCTCCTCTCCGGCAGTATTGAACTACATTTGTTGTGCTTTCTGAATTAGGTGCATTATTCTTTTGTTAGCACTCTCTTTTCCCCTACTGTCATTGTTCACGTTTCACGCTTCTATGCACGACAGGGCCAGACAAGTGTAGCGCCCATCTCTGAGAGATTAATTGAGTCCCTAAAACGTGAAAATACCACATTGACTCCAGGTAAATGCGGGCGCCTAGTGTTTGTTTAAGATTGCATAATTACTTCCGATTCGACAGGAAAAATGTAAGACATTGTAACGTAAACATTGACAACATTTGTCGGATGTAGCAATTCCATATACGGAGGATGACTGTTTGAAATTTTCAAACGCATGAGTCATACAGAATACTACATGAGGAAAAGTTTTCATAATATGAACTTTGAATGTATTGGCTGACATTTGAGCCGCCAATACCATTCGACTGGAAGATTTGGCAGAAAACGTCAGGTGGAAGCGTGGACTGGGAACTTATGATATAACGTAGGAAAAGTTTGACATACGGCACTGCATTCCAGAAATCGTTACAGCTAGACATTTAGAACCTTGCCACAGAAAAAAAAATAGTCAGGATTCTGAATTTTTAGGAACAAACAAACGTATTAGAGCATCTTTTATCCACTGGAAAAGGACACTCGCCAGTATTAATAAGGAACCAGACTCCTACAGAAATTACTCTGTCACAGAGGAATTCTAGTATAAGAAATAATATCCAGACGTATGTTCGAGGCATCTGTGTTAAGTTGCCAAGACTATTTACCTCAGCAAGACGTCTAAGATCTGCCTAGTTACTAGGGTGAATTGTACATATTTTTATACTTTGAATTTTACTGGTTTATACTAGCTAAGAGTGTTAAAGATTATACGAGGCTGGCAACCTCAACATGTGAAAAGGATACATTCATGAACCACCACAGCAAGCGATGGTGGTGGAAGAACCAAAAGCAGAGGTAATCCCAGACTCCAAGTGGAGAAAGGAAGTGGATGATGATGACATCATATGCATATTATCATTTGTAATGAGTTGAATGTATTTTAAAGTTGTTCCTTCAAGGCACAAGCCACTTGCCGCTGTCCAGTTGAATTGTTGTCATTACACTAACTAAAATAATGGTGATTTTTTTTATCACACTCCCTGAGTTATATGATATACACTCAGGGAGAGTACAAATTCTGATTAAAAAGTCGGTGACGGACAGCGGGGAAACGCGCCTGATTTAAATCAGGAAAACAAATACTTAGCAGCGGAATGGGTTCTTTTATTCCCTCTAAAATTTGTGGTAAGGACTGGAGAGACCATTTGAGGTTCTACCTACGTTACAAGCTGTACTAGTCTGTGGTTCGAAGTTTGAGATCGACACGGGTGGTGAAGGTCCCTGCCTTGACCGGAAGCAGTTACCTCCAGAATCCTTTGGAAACGTTTCCCTTGCCATAGAGATGAAGTGACAGAACCAGAAGCACCAACATTTCAGCAATTTGGAAGCTAACTTATATTATAAGTTTAGCAGGCTGTAGTGGATTTGATGGTACTGTATGGTTGTGATATTACCTAGTGTGATGCATGAGGTCAGCTGTGAAGGCTCCTGAGATAAATGTAGCTGTGAATTTACAGAAGGCCCTTCTTGCTACCACTTACGACCTCACACATATCTTTTTTTTTTCTAATGAATGTGGCTACGTTAAAAATCTAGGGTACTGATATGGAATGTGTTGTGGTAGATTACATACACACACACACAGATATTTAATAAGTCTAATAATATTAATAGAATTTATAACACACTGAACTAACTCAAGCTGTTTAAAATTTTGATATTAAATTTTCTTTAAGTTTATTTGTTCTGAACCAAGGTTTTATTTTGGTCAGAACATATGAAAGGTTTTGAAATTATGAATGAAATGCATGAATATATGGCATAATAAATGAAAGGTGTGTACATATGTATTTTACAAGACTAGTTAATATTACTACTGTTTATATTTGTAATTTATCTGGGAGAACGATTAATGGATGTGCTGTTGGGGTGGCTTCATCACTCCCAGTCTATGACTACCAAACATTGTCCATTACGGATGGGAGGAATACAAGTTTATTTCCCAACATGGTATGTTCTAGTTGATGGGAATATATTTGGTGTGTAGTTAGAAACTAAGTTGGTGAATGTCCAGCAGGCCAGACGCTCACGTATCTTTGACTGAGTAGTTCTGGTGCTGGAATCTGGTGGCCCCACCTCTCCGTGCTTGGGGGCTATCTAGGCTGCTCTGCCAAAATTTTTGACTGCACGGGTCCACACTTGTATTTTTCAACATAGCATTTGACACCACTTTGGTGCCAAATAAAAAACTCACAGTTCTGAAATAAAAGTATTGGGTAATGTGTCAGAACTCTACCTCCTGAGCCACTTCTACACTCAACACTACACAACAACACCACATAGACGGGGTCAGATCTCTCTGACCATACAGCACATCTTACCAAGTTGGTTTCACATAGTATAAGTTCCCCAAGACTACATATTCTGAAATATGTTCATTAACTTCCTGCCATTGAATAGGATAGGTGATATGTTCCACTGATCTCAACACTTGATCCGCCCTTCATAATTCTTGCTGGCGTTTATGTATTTTGTTTGTCTCTAGACCCTGAACTGGGGTTGGGGATCTAGAGCGAATCCTTACTTGTTGTAAGGGATAGATTATGATATGGCAGTATCAAATCACTCGAAACATTAAACAATATTAAAATATACAAAGAAATACTTTCAGTCTTACCAGAATTATGAATAGAGAACACAGTTATATGCTAGCAAAACTCAGCTGAGCTGCTGGCTCTAGTATGGCGTCCCTCTAAATATTGCAATTAAATGGCAAAGATGCGCGTCTGAGCGCCGATAATATGTTTATCTGTGGCCAATCACCGCCTTTTTTCCTTTTCAAATTTCAAACCTCCTACCAAAAGTCAATTCAGTCATACCTCAGTCAAGTATGTATTATTGTCTGTTGGTCCGTCTGTCTCTACTTGCGTTTTTTACAAAAACACACTTGTTTATACATGCATTTCCTACACGAATCTGCCTCTAGAGTTATTTTTAGCCACAGCTTTCCACTAATTCCCCTTCTCTTTCATTCTAGCTAGATTTTAGCACTTGAGTCTCAAGGCCGCAATTTTTGAAAATTTAGTGACATATTTTTTTTTTCAATGCAGTCGCTCGCTGATATGAACAACACAGTCTTTTGTCAATATCTTCATTATTATCTATCCGTCTGTATAAATGAAAGCATATTATTTCTCTGCTCAAGATGGGCCATCCGGCCAGCTAGGTTTTATATTCCTAACATTATTATTAAGAAAAAGTTACTTTTCAAGGTTAGTTTTTTTTTTTTTTTTTTTTTTTTTTGAAATATGTTCGCGCATCTTCTGTAATGCGTTTGCCGCTGAATTCAAATAAAGGACTAAGTATCGCAAAAGCGTCCAAGAAATGACTGTTGCGTATAATAGCTAAGGTCCCTTTTGTCAATTTCTTTACCTTGTGTCAACTTGGGGACGTGAATTTTTTTCCTTTCCCCACCAATTGCGTCTTTTTAGCCTTGCTAGTTTCAAACACGTGTTCAGTCATATTTTCTTTTTGATCTCCGTTCTCATCCCGTCCCAAGGGTAAACGTTTTGCCTTCACGTCTAGCAAGTTAGTTTCCATGGCGGGTGGTGACCCGCGGCATGGGCGATCATGTCTTCTAGTAGCTTACGCATTATTTTTATCCCTACATTTTATCTTTGGAGATATTTTAACGTTGTATCACGGTTAATTTTATCACACATCTCCCCACTTGAAAACATGCCTACGGCAAGTTCCAAAACCAGTGATACACATAGATAAAATTACTCCTCACGCCTGCCACTACTCTAATTTTTATCACAGGGGTGCCGACTGAGGAAATCTGCACCGACATTCAATTTGCCTGGGATATATTGGATACTAAACTGATAAGGTTGAAGCAATAAAGACCACCTCAGCAATCTTGCGTTTTCATGCTTAGCCTGAGATAAGAATACGAGGGGCTGATGATCCGTCTGGACCACAAAAGTCCTACCATACAGATAGATTTGAAACTTCTTTATTGCCCAGATTAACGCTAAACATTCTTTTTCGCTTGTGGAATATCCTTGTTCCGCCTTATTCAATTTGCGGCTTGCATAAGCGACTGGGTTCAGTTCCCCATCAGGTGAAGATGATCTTTGCAACAAAGCCGCCCCGAGTCCTACATTACTTGCATCTGTTCTTACGACAAAGTCCTGTGTCAAATCAGGCAGTTTGAGAATAGGCTTGCTAGTGAGTTTTTCCTTTAAGTCCTGGAACGCTAATTCACTTTGCGCAGTCCAAATAATTTTATCTGGAAGTCCCTTGCGAGTCAGATCAGTCAGAGGAGCACAAATAGAGTTAAAATCTTTGATGTATTTTTGATAAAATCCGCATAACGACACGAATGATCGCACGTCCTTTTTTGTTTGTGGTCTAGGTGCTCTCTGCAGTTTTTCCAAGTTCTTGGGATCAGGGGTCATGTTACCCTGATATACAGTGTGTCCCAAGAATTCCAACTCTTTGCATCCAATACAACATTTTGTTGGCCTAGCAGTTAAGTTCGCCTCCCTAAGCCTATTAAATAACATTTTTAGAGCGTCAATGTGTTCTTCAAATGTCTCTGTGGCGACGAGAATATCATCCATGAAATTCGTGATACATGGGTTATTCAGGGGATCCAACAATTTGCGCATCATCCTTGAAAATACACTCGGAGCATTTTTCAGTCCGAATGGTAGCATGTTGAATTCATAATGTCCTTCCGATGTGCTAAATGCTAAATAAGGTCTCACTTCAGGCTTCACTGGAATCTGGTAATAGCCTTTACTAAGATCCACCTTTGAAAAGTATTTTGCCTTGTTTAATCTGGCAAATAACTGTTTTGTGTCTGGTAATGGATCCACTTGTCCTTCTGTGACAGCATTCAGTTTCCTGTAATCTATGCACAGTCTGTGTTCCCCAGACGGTTTCCTCAACAAAACGACACTGGAGCTAAAAGATGATTCACTGTGTGAAATAATCCACTCCTTCAACAAATAATCTATTTCTTCTTTCAATGCCTTCTCCTTCGCGAACGGAATAGAATAGGCTCTCATACAGATTGGGTTTGAGTCTACCAGTTTCATGTCATACTGTAGCAAATTTGAATGGCCTGGTTTATCTGTTAATACATCTGTATGTTCCTCCAGAACCTGTTGAACTCTCTCCCTCTGGTTTTTAGTCAGGTGCTTACTGACTTTTACCTGTGCCGCTGTTTCACAAGGATGTAATGGGTATTCATGTGAGGTGAGTGGTTCCTTTTGCATTTGAGTTGCGATAGCCAAGGTCAGTAAGGGGGTGCTTTCCTGGAGTGGTCTGTCCAGATACTTCTTTAACAGGTTTACATGATAAACTTTCTCCTTCCCCTTTTTGTCAATTTTATAGTTTGTTCTAGACACCTTCTCTAGAACCGTATATGGACCTTGCCATCCAATTTGTAATTTATTCTGGCTACCGGGTAGTAGAAGCAGCACCTTCTCTCCCACAGCTAGTTCTCTGTCCTTTGCCTTCCTATTAAAATATGCTGCATGTTTCTTCCTGGCTTGTTTCAAATTATCATTTGCCAGTTTCCATCCAGCTTTCAGACGAGTGGTCAGTTCGTTCACGTATTGATAAGATGCGGTAACAGTCTCTTCCGCCTTTTCATCTGTCCAGGTCCTTAATAGCGCTTCTAATGGACCTTTTATTGGCCTCCCAAATAGCAGAGTTGCGGGAGCCATCCCGGTTGAACTATGTGGTACCTCCCGATACGCAAACAATGCGGCGGGCAGGAATTGATCCCACAAATCCGGTTTTTCGTGTGCCAGCTTTCTCAGGATAGAAATGAGAGTCCCGTTGAACCTCTCTACCTGGCCGTTCCCTTGCGGATGGTACGAACTACAATGAAAGTGCCTGGCTTGAAATAGCTTAAAAACTTCTTCCGTTAGTTTCCCCTTGAACTGAGAGCCATTATCAGTCAAGATTTGATGCGGGAATCCTAATCGGGTGAATATTGTAAGTAGTGCCTCTGCTACATGTTTTGAATCAATTGATGGCAGGGCTACCGCCTCTCCCCACATAGAACAAGTGTCCACCAGAGTAAGGATGTAACTGTTCCTCCTCTTGGTCCGAGTGAGAGGTCCCACAATATCCACTGCAACCCTCTCAAAAGGTGTTCCCACTATGGGCATTTCCCCTAGAGTTGCAGGAGCAGTCCAGTGCTTTGGAGCTACCCTTTGACATTCTGGACAGGATTTGACATATCTTTTTATATCCTCCGTTATCCCTGGCCAGAAGTAATGACAAGCTATACGCTGTCCTGTGGCGCTGATCCCCATGTGACCACTGAAGGGAATCGCATGCCCGAGTTCCATCAATTTATCCCTATATGAAGTGGGAAGAACCAGCTGGTTGTGACCATTTGTTCCAGTTCCGGCCTTCCTGTATAATAGTTTGTTCTTCATAAAATATTCCCCCTTGCTCGGAGGTGTGTGGCATTTGGGCAATTTTTTTAAAACATGGCTTGAGTGTCCTATCCTCAGCCTGCGCCTTCCTCATCTCCTCTGGATGAGCATTTATAGGTTCACCTTCTTCCTCCTTCTTCTGTGACCTGGTCTGCACTGTCGCCATGATCACAGGTCTCTCGGGATTCCCCAAGAAGACGTATCTACACCCCAATATCAGAGGGTAGATTGGTTCATCTATCACTGCTGCTCTGATTTCTCCTTCCACATAGCGAGTTTTCACCGTTATCCTTGCGATGGGAAGTGTCATGAGTGGTATGTCCTTAGTTGCCCCTTGTATTTCCACTGTTTCTGTGGTATACTGACTTGGGTCCACTAGGCTAGACTTCACAACTGAATCATAATCCAAACCTGTATCATAAAGGCACCTTATGGTGACCCCATTACAAATAACATCCTCACAAACTGGGGGGTGATAAGGTTCCTGCTGTCCATTAGGATTAACCTTTAACCTTTGAGTCCCCGACTTCATTGCAGCAATGTTTGAAGGTTTCCTTCTACAAAATTCGGTGTTATGGTTATCTTTCTTGCACCATTTACACCATCTTTTTCCTTGGTTAAACGGTTTTCTTTCATTGGATTTTTGGTCATTGAACTGTGAGTTTCTGTCTCGATAGTCATTTCTTGGCCGTTCAAAGTTTGTCCTGCCCTTATTACCCTGTTCTCTATTTTCAAATTTATTAAATGGCTGTGGAGCTTTAAAAGTTTCTATGTGCTTCTTTTTAGAGCCACTTACCTCTGCCTGGGCTGCCTGATACCTCTCAGCGACATTTAAAACCTCCCCCAACTTCTCTGCACCTTGTTCCATGAGAAATTTTCTCATGTCTGGAGCCATGGACTCTCTCAATTGCTCAATCATGATCATCTCTTTCAGATCTTGGGTCTTCCCCAGAGCAGTCCATTTCTCCAAATAGGTTTCCAGTCTGGCAGAGAATTGGTGGTATGTCTCCCCAGACAACAGTTTGGCATTTCTAAATTTCTTACGATAAAATTCACCATTTTTTTCGTACCTTAATAACAAAGCCTGCTTTAACATGTCATAATTGTCTTGGTCTTCTCTGTTCATTTTTGCGAAGACTTCATAAGAAGTACCTCTCAGTCCCTGTGATAACTTTAAACTCCACCTCTCTCTCTCTAACCCATATGTAGTAGCTAATAACTCAAAACTTCCGAGGTACCCCTCGATGTCATCGTCTTTTTCAACAAAATGGTCTAAATGAAATCCCATAGCTGATGTTGAGGCTCCCAGACTGGGCGTAGCATCTGAGGCAAAAGGGCTGGCACCATTTTCAGGAGCCTGGCCTTGTAGCTCCAGCTCCCTTAGTCGTAATTCGTGCTCCCTTTGCAACCTTCTATCTTCTGCCTCCCTTTCGGCCTTTTTATCTGCTGCCTCCCTTTCGGCCTTTTTATCTGCTGCCTCCCTTTCGGCAGTCAATCTTTTTTCTTCTGCTTCCCTTTGCTGTCGTTTTTCTTCTGCCTCAATCTGCAGCCTCTTAGTCTCAGCCTCTAATCTCTTCTCTTCGGCCAACCTTTCAGACTCTAATTTTCTTTCAGCCTCTTTTTCTAATCTTCTTTCTTCCCGTTCAATATACTTATCACATTCAGCCGTTACATATTGAATTAAACCCTGACCATCCATTCCCATATCCCTTGCCGTTAGCACAGCAGCTGATCTGAACTTAGCTAGCTCCGCCATCACACACAATAACAATTATCAAGGTAAAATTTCCAACCACTAAACAACTAAAGTAATTCTAATTACTATAGTCTAAAGTAATTCTAATTAGCCAGTTAACTAATTAATTACCACTGGCTGTGAAGATTCACCAACTTTTAATTTCACTTTTAATTTTAAGGGACACTTTTAATTTTCACAATTTGTTCCCCTAATTTTAATTCTCCCACCAGGAGATCCTAATATTATTGCTAAGCTAATTATCCCTGGACAAGAGACCCCAATATATGTAGTGGATTTGATGGTACTGTATGGTTGTGATATTACCTAGTGTGATGCATGAGGTCAGCTGTGAAGGCTCCTGAGATAAATGTAGCTGTGAATTTACAGAAGGCCCTTCTTGCTACCACTTACGACCTCACACATATCTTTTTTTTTCTAATGAATGTGGCTACGTTAAAAATCTAGGGTACTGATATGGAATGTGTTGTGGTAGATTACATACACACACACACACAGATATTTAATAAGTCTAATAATATTAATAGAATTTATAACACACTGAACTAACTCAAGCTGTTTAAAATTTTGATATTAAATTTTCTTTAAGTTTATTTGTTCTGAACCAAGGTTTTATTTTGGTCAGAACATATGAAAGGTTTTGAAATTATGAATGAAATGCATGAATATATGGCATAATAAATGAAAGGTGTGTACATATGTATTTTACAAGACTAGTTAATATTACTACTGTTTATATTTGTAATTTATCTGGGAGAACGATTAATGGATGTGCTGTTGGGGTGGCTTCATCACTCCCAGTCTATGACTACCAAACATTGTCCATTACTGATGGGACACAGCATTTGACACCACTTTGGTGCCAAATAAAAAACTCACAGTTCTGAAATAAAAGTATTGGGTCATGTGTCAGAACTCTACCTCCTGAGCCACTTCTACACTCAACACTACACAACAACACCACATAGACGGGGTCAGATCTCTCTGACCATACAGCACATCTTACCAAGTTGGTTTCACATAGTATAAGTTCCCCAAGACTACATATTCTGAAATATGTTCATTAACTTCCTGCCATTGAATAGGATAGGTGATATGTTCCACTGATCTCAACACTTGATCCGCCCTTCATAATTCTTGCTGGCGTTTATGTATTTTGTTTGTCTCTAGACCCTGAACTGGGGCTGGGGATCTAGAGCGAATCCTTACTTGTTGTAAGGGATAGATTATGATATGGCAGTATCAAATCACTCGAAACATTAAACAATATTAAAATATACAAAGAAATACTTTCAGTCTTACCAGAATTATGAATAGAGAACACAGTTATATGCTAGCAAAACTCAGCTGAGCTGCTGGCTCTAGTATGGCGTCCCTCTAAATATTGCAATTAGCTTCTGGGAATCACACCACTGAAGAATTACTGTGTCTACTACTGGACAACTTATGATGAATGGCAAAGATGCGCGTCTGAGCGCCGATAATATGTTTATCTGTGGCCAATCACCGCCTTTTTTCCTTTTCAAATTTCAAACCTCCTACCAAAAGTCAATTCAGTCATACCTCAGTCAAGTATGTATTATTGTCTGTTGGTCCGTCTGTCTCTACTTGCGTTTTTTACAAAAACACACTTGTTTATACATGCATTTCCTACACGAATCTGCCTCTAGAGTTATTTTTAGCCACAGCTTTCCACTAATTCCCCTTCTCTTTCATTCTAGCTAGATTTTAGCACTTGAGTCTCAAGGCCGCAATTTTTGAAAATTTAGTGACATATTTTTTTTTTCAATGCAGTCGCTCGCTGATATGAAACAACACAGTCTTTTGTCAATATCTTCATTATTATCTATCCGTCTGTATAAATGAAAGCATATTATTTCTCTGCTCAAGATGGGCCATCCGGCCAGCTAGGTTTTATATTCCTAACATTATTATTAAGAAAAAGTTACTTTTCAAGGTTAGTTTTTTTTTTTTTTTTTTTTTTTTTTAAATATGTTCGAGCATCTTCTGTAATGCGTTTGCCGCTGAATTCAAATAAAGGACTAAGTATCGCAAAAGCGTCCAAGAAATGACTGTTGCGTATAATAGCTAAGGTCCCTTTTGTCAATTTCTTTACCTTGTGTCAACTTGGGGACGTGAATTTTTTTCCTTTCCCCACCAATTGCGTCTTTTTAGCCTTGCTAGTTTCAAGCACGTGTTCAGTCATATTTTCTTTTTGATCTCCGTTCTCATCCCGTCCCAAGGGTAAACGTTTTGCCTTCACGTCTAGCAAGTTAGTTTCCATGGCGGGTGGTGACCCGCGGCATGGGCGATCATGTCTTCTAGTAGCTTACGCATTATTTTTATCCCTACATTTTATCTTTGGAGATATTTTAACGTTGTATCACGGTTAATTTTTTCACACATCTCCCCACTTGAAAACATGCCTACGGCAAGTTCCAAAACCAGTGATACACATAGATAAAATTACTCCTCACGCCTGCCACTACTCTAATTTTGATCACAGGGGTGCCGACTGAGGAAATCTGCACCGACATTCAATTTGCCTGGGATATATTGGATACTAAACTGATAAGGTTGAAGCAATAAAGACCACCTCAGCAATCTTGCGTTTTCATGCTTAGCCTGAGATAAGAATACGAGGGGCTGATGATCCGTTTGGACCACAAAAGTCCTACCATACAGATAGATTTGAAACTTCTTTATTGCCCAGATTAACGCTAAACATTCTTTTTCGCTTGTGGAATATCCTTGTTCCGCCTTATTCAATTTGCGGCTTGCATAAGCGACTGGGTTCAGTTCCCCATCAGGTGAAGATGATCTTTGCAACAAAGCCGCCCCGAGTCCTACATTACTTGCATCTGTTCTTACGACAAAGTCCTGTGTCAAATCAGGCAGTTTGAGAATAGGCTTGCTAGTGAGTTTTTCCTTTAAGTCTGGAACGCTAATTCACTTTGCGCAGTCCAAATAATTTTATCTGGAAGTCCCTTGCGAGTCAGATCAGTCAGAGGAGCACAAATAGAGTTAAAAATCTTTGATGTATTTTTGATACAATCCGCATAACGACACGAATGATCGCACGTCCTTTTTTGTTTGTGGTCTAGGTGCTCTCTGCAGTTTTTCCAAGTTCTTGGGATCAGGGGTCATGTTACCCTGATATACAGTGTGTCCCAAGAATTCCAACTCTTTGCATCCAATACAACATTTTGTTGGCCTAGCAGTTAAGTTCGCCTCCCTAAGCCTATTAAATAACATTTTTAGAGCGTCAATGGGTTCTTCAAATGTCTCTGTGGCGACGAGAATATCATCCATGAAATTCGTGATACATGGGTTATTCAGGGGATCCAACAATTTGCGCATCATCCTTGAAAATACACTCGGAGCATTTTTCAGTCGAATGGTAGCATGTTGAATTCATAATGTCCATCCGAAGTGCTAAAAGCCAAATAAGGTCTCACTTCAGGCTTCACTGAAATCTGGTAATAGCCTTTACTAAGATCCACCTTTGAAAAGTATTTTGCCTTGTTTAATCTGGCAAATAACTGTTTTGTGTCTGGTAATGGATCCACTTGTCCTTCTGTGACAGCATTCAGTTTCCTGTAATCTATGCACAGTCTGTGTTCCCCAGACGGTTTCCTCAACAAAACGACACTAGAGCTAAAAGATGATTCACTGTGTGAAATAATCCCTCCTTCAACAAATAATCTATTTCTTCTTTCAATGCCTTCTCCTTCGCGAACGGAATAGAATAGGCTCTCATACAGATTGGGTTTGAGTCTACCAGTGTCATGTCATACTGTAGCAAATTTGTATGGCCTGGTTTATCTGTTAATACATCTGTATGTTCCTCCAGAACCTGTTGAACTCTCTCCCTCTGGTTTTTAGTCAGGTGCTTACTGACTTTTACCTGTGCCGCTGTTTCACAAGGATGTAATGGGTATTCATGTGAGGTGAGTGGTTCCTTTTGCATTTGAGTTGCGATAGCCAAGGTCAGTAAGGGGGTGCTTTCCTGGAGTGGTCTGTCCAGATACTTCTTTAACAGGTTTACATGATAAACTTTCTCCTTCCCCTTTTTGTCAATTTTATAGTTTGTTCTAGACACCTTCTCTAGAACCGTATATGGACCTTGCCATCCAATTTGTAATTTATTCTGGCTACCGGGTAGTAGAAGCAGCACCTTCTCTCCCACAGCTAGTTCTCTGTCCTTTGCCTTCCTATTAAAATATGCTGCATGTTTCTTCCTGGCTTGTTTCAAATTATCATTTGCCAGTTTCCATCCAGCTTTCAGACGAGTGGTCAGTTCGTTCACGTATTGATAAGATGAGGTAACAGTCTCTTCCGCCTTCTCATCTGTCCAGGTCCTTAATAGCGCTTCTAATGGACCTTTTATTGGCCTCCCAAATAGCAGAGTTGCGGGAGCCATCCCGGTTGAACTATGTGGTACCTCCCGATACGCAAACAATGCGGCGGGCAGGAATTGATCCCACAAATCCGGTTTTTCGTGTGCCAGCTTTCTCAGGATAGAAATGAGAGTCCCGTTGAACCTCTCTACCTGGCCGTTCCCTTGCGGATGGTACGGACTACAATGAAAGTGCCTGGCTTGAAATAGCTTAAAAACTTCTTCCGTTAGTTTCCCCTTGAACTGAGAGCCATTATCAGTCAAGATTTGATGCGGGAATCCTAATCGGGTGAATATTGTAAGTAGTGCCTCTGCTACATGTTTTGAATCAATTGATGGCAGGGCTACCGCCTCTCCCCACATAGAACAAGTGTCCACCAGAGTAAGGATGTAACTGTTCCTCCTCTTGGTCCGAGTGAGAGGTCCCACAATATCCACTGCAACCCTCTCAAAAGGTGTTCCCACTATGGGCATTTTCCCTAGAGTTGCAGGAGCAGTCCAGTGCTTTGGAGCTACCCTTTGACATTCTGGACAGGATTTGACATATCTTTTTATATCCTCCGTTATCCCTGGCCAGAAGTAATGACAAGCTATACGCTGTCCTGTGGCGCTGATCCCCATGTGACCACTGAAGGGAATCGCATGCCCGAGTTCCATCACTTTATCCCTATATGAAGTGGGAAGAACCAGCTGGTTGTGACCATTTGTTCCAGTTCCGGCCTTCCTGTATAATAGTTTGTTCTTCATAAAATATTCCCCCTTGCTCGGAGGTGTGTGGCTTTTGGGCAGTATTTTTTAAAACATGGCTTGAGTGTCCTATCCTCAGCCTGCGCCTTCATCATCT